>ML675629.1:57172223-57314670 GCA_007922155.1 Mesoclemmys tuberculata | reverse complement strand
CCTCCCAGCTGGGAGCTCTCACCTGGCGGGAAGCAGGAGGCTGCTATCTGCCTCCCAGCTGGGAGCTCTCACCTGGCGGGAAGCAAGGGGCTGCTGCACACCTTCCCGAAAAGCCGGCGGCTGCTGCACACCTTCCCGAAAAGCCGGCGGCTGCTGCCTGCCTCTCAGCTAGGACTGGGTGGGAAGCGGGCTGTTGCCACCAGGCTTCCCCAGAAGTGGGCAGCTGCTGCCCGCCTCCCCGTCTCTCTTTTTTCCCCAGACTATCCCCTGCCTGTGTCTCGCACACCCCCAGTGGGCACCCCATGACCATACTGTACAGCTTGTCAAAGACATACATGTACCACAGGTTGAGAAACTATGCTTTAAAGAAACATTACCATTTCTATTTAACAAAGACTTGGAGTGGTGTTTTATCTGTTGCTTTTAATTCAACCTGCGAACTGGAATCCAAAAACATATTTACACTATTTTTATATCTAGTTTTAGTACCAGCAACACAATTCATTTTGTAATATTCACCCATGTTTAAGTAACACATTTTTAAAAACTACCTATTTATTAGCTAGTTGCACCAGTATTTTCTTCCATAATTTGATAAATTGCATTTAATCTAACACTCAGACCAATTAAAGTAATGTTTTCCCTTAATACCAGCAGCTTTTCAGCTGTTCTAAAGTCTAATTTCCCCCCACTTCAAGTTTTACAAGGCAATTGTATAGACAATATACAAAATTTTCTTGAGGGTCTTCAACATGATACAAGCATGACCACCATGCTTAGACAGCAGCAGTCTAAAGTGATGAGTTTCCATGACCACACTGTACAGCTTTATTTCAGGCATATAAGAACTCCGCAAGGTTATTACTGATCTGTCACCAGTCCATAACCGGGCAGCATCCCCCTCCTGACCGAACTCCAATCTTCAGAGCCTGATACTAAGTATGTCAAACTTTTAAAGATAACATGACTGAATTCCCTCTCAGCCACTGAAAAAGTATCTAGAAACACTAACAATATAGTTGACAATCCCCTGCCAAGAGCCACTTGACAGCACTAATCTCTTCAAAAGGATTTTATATATAAACACAAAGACAGCAAAGTTATTTACACTGAAAAGTTTATCTGAATGTTCCACAACAAGTTTAGCAGGTATATTGCGCAAACTACACACGGCATTAAGTAGCTCATTCCAGGCTCTCTCTCTAGTCTGTGCTCACGTAAATAGCATTGTCTGTCACAAATGCAAACATCCTTGTGTTCAGAGAACAAACTGTATTATTTCACTACTGCTTTGGAAATGGGCTCCAGAATACATTCTAATAGCATAGTTTGGGGCTCACTTCACATCAATGTTCAACATTAACATCTTTTTTGCCAGTCAATTAGGAAATCATGAACACACACAAGATTTATTTGTATGAAAAACCTCAAAAGACTTAACTGTATAACTGGGTACAACTATAATTCTTTAGATTTTGCACAACAGTATTAAAATGTTTACAATAAGAACATCTTTTGTTTCTCCAAGAAACAATAGCTAATATGGAGAACATTCAAGGGATCCTTAAAGCTAGGAATTATTGTACTCAGCCATACAGAATGAAAGTGCTGCTGTTTGAAACACATTTGATATTCAGGGCTAAACATTACTGCAGAAGGACAAGATATATTAGCCACCTTCTGAGAACATAAAATGTATCCACAAAAATTACCTTGCATGTTATATAAAGTAGGATGAATGAAGCAGTGATTGGTTTAAAGAAAAAAAATTGGGTGAAATCCTGTATATACATTTATTGCCATGACGGAATGTAAAGGCTTGTTAACTGTGGTATCATTCATTAAACTCAGGATGATAAAATTGCCTGTTAATTCTCATGTATCTTCAAGTGAAGGGTTTCTTTATTGAACTGCTAAGTGATGGGATACTATTATGCAGTTGTAGTCCTTATCAATGTCAGTGTCAATAGGTCTAGCCATGAACATGACCGCTCAATAAAATAACTTGTAAGGTGGGGGAGGGGAAAGAGTACAGTAATCTCCCACTCTATTGTGTAAATTCTCAAGCACGTCTGGTGTCATGGAACATATATGCATGTGGACTACATGCACAATCACTTAAGAGCAAGCACATTTATTTCAATAACCTGATCTGGTCCACTTCAAGCCCTAGAGTAGTGGTGCCAGATAACCACATTTGCCTTTTTCTTTAAAAAGAATTTTATGGGATAGGGTCTGCCAAAGAGAACTTTACCAACATAGCCTTATGACAGTTCCCCCAAAACTTTTCATAAACATGATGAGACTTGCAGCACTACCACTCATTTCTGCACACAGCACTGTGGCACAAACGTTCCACGCATGGTGAAACATGTGCCCACTTCTGGAAACATTTTAATAATCTCTCAAACTCAAGGTAACCCCTTCATGAAGATCTTTACCTGGTAGAAGACAAGCTGATAATTCACCTACAATATTGAGAAGCAAAGACTTGCTCACAACATGTTCAAAAATCTCAGCTCACAACAGGTAACAACATGGTGTGATATTCATTCAGTTATTCCAATCCTTAGTGTATCATTTTAAAGTTCACATCTACACATCAACTTTTTGGGGCAAGAGGGTGTTTGGGCAAGGGTGGTGTCTGTAGGTATTTTTGAAGCATGCACCATGTTAATTAGAATCCTGGTTAAGAGGCTTCTGTCTCAACTGGTTTGCTTTGCTCAATAGTCTAATACACAGGGATTAGCTTAAAAAAAATCAAAAAGATCTGAATTAACACTTTTGCTTCAAAAAGACTTTGTGTAATGTGCTTACAACCAGCATGTGCCTAGACACTTATATTAATATAGCCATATGAAAAAGCATACAGAAAAAAAAAAAGATGTTGAGTAGATTTTTCCTGCAGTTCAAGCACAGCTCTAAAGATTAAAGTCTGCACCTGAATACAGCACTACAATACCCATGTGCATTTTACTGCTTGTAAACATTGATCCTTGAAACTTACAAGCCATTTTTCTTGTCAAAGACAGCCAGCCCTTCCTTTTAGAAATATACCAGAAAGACTGGAACATCAATGCACACAATACCCACCTACATCTGAGAAGTTCTTGCAGTTCACATTTCTACTGTTTATGAAGTATAAATGCTGCCACTCAAATTATACTTCAGTTTACATTTTTTGTTAGTCAGAATTCCAAACTCCCATTTTCTCTGTGTGTGTGTCTGTATGTATATAATATAATATATTATATATAATATACACTGATCCATTATAGCAAAGAGAGGGTAATACTTGAGCAAATATTGACAATACAGGACCACTTATGTAGAGAATCACAAGGTTCTCCTCTTCTGTCAACTCTTTTGTTCAATCTGTATGTTCAGTTGCTTGAGGAGATAGCTTTTAGTATAGTCACTGATATGACAGTACAGCTTTATATCTCTTTCAGTGGACACAAACAGTGAGGTTGTTTGGTTTTTTATTGTTTCTGGCTAAAACTGCTGCTTGTAAGCCAGACAGCTGAGTAACGCTCAGACCAGAACAGACAGATGTTGGCTAGCTGGCAGGAAAACGAGAGGGGATGGCAAAAAAGAATATTTGTTCTTTTGATTATACCAGCTTTTTCTTTTTCTCCGAGCCCAGGGGCTGTGGGTCTGGGTAAGAAACCCCAAGCTAAAGAGTACTTTTGTGTTGAATTTTAATGTCTTTTTTTCCTGTTTCCTGTGACCAAGAGATACAATTCTCAGAAATCAATGTAAAAGGCAGTCGTATCATCTGACAGGTTTTTGATGCTGAAACTCTTTACTGGTTTAGAGTGTTCTACAATTAATGCAATGTTTCACACAGGGAGCATGTTCTACCTAGATTTCGTGCATTGGCTACCAATTGGTTTCCAGGTACAAATTACAAGTGTTAGTTTTGATCAATAAAGGACTTTATTATTTGATTACCAGGCATCTGGGAAACTACCCTCTCTCTTCATGTGCTAGCCATCTGGCAGCCCAGATTAGCAGGGAGCCTGCCAGTCCATAGATTTGTTCAGCCGTGATGGGGAGCTCTCAATGGAAGATCCTCAACTCTGGAATTTGCTTTCCTTCCTTGATCCAACATGATCTAAGTTTGCTCACCTTCAGAACACATTGAAAGACCTATTTTCTTAGATTTTTATTAGAAAGGATGATTCAGGATGTTCAATTTTGTTTGCTTGTTTTGTTAAAGGGGGGAAATAGCCAAGATGTTTTGTGTTAATTAATTAAAATATAAGGTGAGACTGGAGACTGAAAATTTGATGTTCCAGTGATAAAGAGTATCACTATGAATCCACCTCAAGCGCAAAATTTATCACCACAAAAACATCTGATTTATCTTTTGTTGGAAAAATCTCACTTCAATCTGGAAATGGTGACATTTGGCCTGTTTTTGTCTTGCCATAGATCACCTCCATACCCTCCCCCCATCCCTAGAATGTAAGATTGCCTGTGTAGAATACTGTATAATAAGTCTTCTACTAAAGGATACTAGCTTGTAATATGCACTAGACTGAAAAATATTTGGAAAAATTGCTTCCAAGAGGAAATTTGCTATTTAACTAGTGCTAGGGCTTTTGTTGGCATGAGCAGAAACAAAACAAATTTTACAAAAGAAGTGGCAAATCTTTTAAAAAACAAAACAAAACAGAGGAATGGAGCTTAAATGAGAAATGTTCTAGCAACACAGCCCCTATTCATATATGAGAGAGTTTCTGAAGTTGTCCTTTTAAAAAATATATTAAATGATCTTAAGGCCGTTGTGACAAAGTGAGAATTTTCTGTAATATTTTTTATTCTTATGTGCGCCTCAGTTTCCCTCTATACTTTGCATTGCTACACTAGAAAATTAAGTGGCTTAATTAGGTCACTCAGGGATGTGAAAAATCCACACCACTGAGTGGCGTAGTTAAGCCAACATAACCCTCAATGTACACAGGCTGAGAGGCTGGGCATTGTCAATCTAGCTGTCACCTTCCGAGGAGGTGGATTACCTATGCTGATGGGAAAATCCATGAGTACATCATGTCTACAATGGAGCGCTGCAGCAGCACAGCTGTGCCGCTGTAGCATTTTCAGGTAGACAAACCCTTAAAACCTGCTCTTGGAGGTGACTGTCATGGAATTGTGTGGAATGATATGAATGGATCTTTAAGGACTGACTGAAAACCCGAGCAGTATTAATGGAGAGTCCAGAAAGACCAAGTGAAGCCCAGTGGCCAGGACATTCACACCTAGCAACCAGAAAGCAAAAGGAAAGGTATTTCCCCCCACCACTCAGCAGGGAAGCAGCGCATAAGCCCCAGCTCAAGACAAAGAGACCGAAGGAAGGCCTCAGCAGCTATCACCTGGGACTAAAGATAGAAGGAAGAGAGCTAGAGTCAGAAAAGGAGTCCATAATAGTTTGGCCAGGATGGACTATGGTTTAACCTCTGACTAGCTCTTCACTAACCTAAGGACTTTCAGATTCTGTATGCCAGGTGGCTAATAAACTGTTACCTTGTTTTGAAAAGGCTACCTGCTGTTGCTGCAAACACTAAGCAAGCACTGCACCCTGGAGGGCACTAGTAGGTGCCTCCTACAGGGGTCTGGCTTGGTTGGGTTTGAGGCAGAGAACCAAAGAGAGACAGGTATCACTGGTACTGGAAGGCCCAGTCTCAGAGTGTTGGAAGCCAAAGGCCACTGTGAACCTTTGGGATATGGCACTGGGGATACGTTACAGACTGAGAAATACACCAGACCCTCTGGATCCAGATACATGCACCTAACTAGAATTTGAAGGTGGAGGGTTTGTTTATTTATTTTTTTAAAACAATTTTTGTTCTTAACAGCAAAGAAGAAAAAACCCAACAAAACTTCATATTGTCCAGGAATAAAGCAGAATCGTCAAAGGACAACTGATGGGCATGACACAATTGTTACCGTGTCTGGTATGGAACACAGCCAAGAGGTCCAATCTCAGATCAGACTGTTAAAAAACTGAGCAGAAACGCCCACACTGGTGGTATATTTTATTATTAGATTTCACCGAACCAGCAACAAGTGTGTTACTAGATCAGCATACTAGTTTACCATAGAGCCAAAGCCAGTCCCCTTAGCTGCTCAACCTATATTACCAACCAGACAAACTGGATTTCTATGATAAAAGGTTATTAAAACCAAATTCACAACACAGTAAGTTCTTGCAGTCCCAGGGGCCATACACCTTACCCAGATCAATTAATGCTAAGGACCTTACACCAAAGACAACTCTGTAGCTAATTCTTTAGTAAACTAACTAAGAAAAAGAAATGAGAGTTACAAAAATACATTACAGTTGTATTAAAATGGAACAGTTAAATCTGCTAGTTTTCCATAAGTCTCTCTGGGATGCCCAAATAGTTTTGGGGACCTCAGTCCTTTTGTTTGAAGTTTCCCATCAAAATTCACCAGTCAAGAGATGGGGTAGGAAAGAGGTGGCCAGGGGCCTTTGCTCTCCCCTTTTATATCTTGACCCTTTTTGCTGAAAAAAAAACTGGCTCTGTCATGCGTTCAAGCAGCTTCATGGCATGCTTGGACATCAGTCCTTCATATGAATTGCAAATTCTAGCTTGCACCTTTGGTATATATGCCGTTTGAGTGTTTTGGGGGATGATGTGCAGATGCCTTTGTCTATAGTTCTTTTATTATTCCTGAAGAGCTCACTTGTGGGCATTTCTGAGACTCACAACATGTTTGAATTACAAATATATATATATAGCAAAATTTCATAACTCCTCGTGCAATGTTTACACACACATTATAAGAAGATACTCAGCAAATTCTAACTTTCTCAATGATCCCTCACGAGAGATACCTTTTAAAAGGTTTGTAAGTTTGTAACAGTGGTGACCACATTACTGTAGATGGTCACCGTCCCATTTAAACAGCATCACGACAGCCATTCTTGAAAACTTTGTGAATAGCCTTTTGAGAAAAAGAATCTATGACTTGGAAAATGAACTCCAGAAGATATCAGGTAACATCTATATTGCAGACTCAAGCAAGACTAAAGGATTCTTTTCTAAATAAATCATCATATGGAAAAGAAAGGGATGTATTTGCTTTCCCTATTATGTGCTGTAGAACAGGGAGTTTTAAGCCAACTAGTCAGTCTACTTCCTTCCCTGCCCTCCTCCATGTGTGTCAAAATGTGTCAAAATATATTTTGCTTTAATAGCTAGATTAACTAAAGGTTTATTTCAGTGGAAATATGTACAGTACACATTTTGTATCCACTATGGATACCTCTAAGTTTTTAAGACAAGAAAGAAACTGACAGCTCATGTAGTACAAAAGAAATGGCTTCAGAGGATTCAGAGATGCAAGATACTACATCTGTTTTATGATGAGAGCCAGTTAGCTGATTTGCAACATCTAAATTAGCCACCAGAAGAGGGGGCGCTACGTTATATTACTGAAAATATCTAAGTGTGTTGCAGTATTTGTTTTAATTGGACTCAGATGACACACTTAAGTACACACAATTTCAGTGTATATTTTAATCTCCAGAATGAGCAATTCTGCTATCCAGATTAAATGGAAGTTGACAAAAGCTGCAAGGGTTGAAATAATGGCCTATTCACCTGCCTGCATGTGATATTTTGGCCAAGCAATTTCCCCCTTCTCAGATTGACAGGAAGAAGCAAACGCTGCAAGGTAGACAGCTGACTGCAGTTGTACATCAGAAGCATGAACACTATCCTTGGGCAAAGCACAGATTGGTAACAACGGCAGCCACTGAAATAAATGACTACTAATGATGGCTGTACAGTGCTTATATCCATATGGATCGGTATACAATTAACCATATACAGCACAGAAATGTACCAATAGATTAATTTACCTATCTATCATAAAAACTGAAAAGAAGAGAGAAAAGTCAGTAAGTTTAAAAAAAATAAAATCAAACCACCAGCTTGTTTTCAAGTGAATAGCCCACAGAATGCATGCAGAAGGTAGTAAAATACTGACCCCCAAAAAGTTTTAAAAAGTTGTGGAATGTAGACCTGAATAACCTCCTTTAGGGCAGATCTACACTTAAAAAGCTGCATTGGCACAGCTGCACCACTGCAACTGCTCTGCTGTCGCAATGAAGTGAAGACACTTCTACACTGAAAGGAGAAGCCTCTGACAGCATAGTTAATCCACCTTCGTAAGAGGCTGTAGCTATGTCAACAGGGGAAGCTCTCCCACCAACATAGCATTGTCTACACTGGCAGTTAGGTCGGTATAACTATGTTTTTGAGGGGAGTGGATTTTTCACACCCCTGAGTGATGTAGTTATACTGATATAAATCTGTAGTGTAGAACTGGCCTAAGTTAGTGGAAGTAATGTTATATCATTCTAACTCTCCACAACACAGATTTAACCAACAAATAAAAAGGTACCACTAAGACATGTCCACACTGATCTATCAATGTGACAAACAATCAATATATTTTCTTGATGTCACCGTAGTAGAAATATAGAAAGTTAATTTAAGTAGCCCAACTTCAGGAGTGACATTAAGCTAATGGCCATTTTAGTGAAATTTGAGAAGTGCCATAAGTTTCAAGTCAGTAGATGTAACTATTATCCTTGACGATATTTCCAGCCCTTCATAAGAAAAGGTGCAATAAAAGATGAGCTTCTAATGAAAGTTAATATACCAAATTACTACAGTTTTTGATACTGTAGGACTTCAGGTCACATAATTAACTTTCAAAAACATTATCACAGTGCTGAGTTGGTGTTTTCAATGGTCTTATTCAAGTTCTTGAACTACTAGCATGGATAAAAACATCTGTAGAACCACAAACTGACCTAGTTAGCAGGTAGGTCAAGTTAGTCTTCATACACACCAAAGAAAAGTAACAATGGAGGCATAAATCACAGTTTAAAGCAGCCAATTTCATCATGTGGTTAGAACTCAGAGACCCCAGCATTGAAAGTACTCCTCTGAAAAAAGACCTTTGCACTAAGAACACAAACTTACTGTTCTACTGAAAGGTCACAGTAGGATTGTAGGAAAAGAGTCTTGTCCTGCCTACCATCTCCCAACAGTGTTGAGATAAGGAGTCTTACATGTCATCAGGAAGTATGCTCCATTCTATGTTAATCTGCTCCATGACTATGAACTTTGGTCAGGCAGACTTCATCTAATAAAAACATGATTCAGAAAAAGGATACATGGATAAAGATAGGCATTAAAGTGGAGAAACTTGTATTCTGAGATAGAAGACTTTCAAATCCCAATAAAGCAACACTTCAACGTTGGCTTCCCTAATTTGCTTAAGTAATTGATAATTCATTAACAGTTAATTAGGCATACTAATAGCCATGTGACAAAAGTAACCTTGTACAACGGAGGGTGCAGAATTCGCAAGTTATAGTACACTTGAAATTCAAACAATTTTAAAACTACATATGTAGGAAAGCAGTCTGATATAACAGAGCCAACTATAGACAAGCACCTGTAGGTGATGCGTATTTTGAAGATATAGAAGTTAATAAAAAAAAAATCAAAGAGAAAATGAAGCTACTCAGGAAAAGCAAGAGTCTCAACTGTAATATTAAATTAATTATTGATGGGGCTGGTGACACCACCTATTATTAATGTTGGCTGATAATTCCCACTATAAAAAAATGAGTCCTTGTTTTCAGCTGCATATAAAATTGTGTCACACTTTAATCATTTGGGCTGAAGTGAATTTCTTTGAGAAAATTTCATCCAAAACTGTTAAGCCAGTTCCAATAATAAGGCTAGGAAAAAAGTTTCCTACAATAAAAAATTTTAGCAACTACTTCTTTGAACAAGTCTCATGACCCCATGCTTTGGACTGGGAACTTGAAAAAAGTAGATCCTAATTTGGCCAAGTTATAAGCCTTTGGACAAAAAAATAATCTAAATTCACATTACTAAGATGTTAGCAGCTACACTCCCCGAAGATTCCAGCAGCACTGGGCATGTTACAGCCCGCAGGTGAGAAGGACTTTCCCTGCAACTGTCCTTCTCAGCTGCGGGCCAGAGCAAGCCCAGTGCTGATGACTTGTACCGTTGTGGGCTATGCCAGATCTGGTCTAGACACCAGAAATGAGAGCAGGGAGTCTCTCTCCCGTGTTCTGAATGACTTCTCTTGATGGCTTCAGGCAGCATGAAGGAGGAAGCTTCCTGATTTGAATGCAGATGGGACAAAAGTGAATAGTAAATTGGGACAAGGAGGCTAGGGAGGAATGGGGATGACTGAGATCACATGAGGAGCTGGGGACAGACTGGGATTGAAAACCAGTGAGGGTAGGGAAGATGAATCTAATGAGGAGCTAAGGTGCAGGGGCAGCTCTGGACCTGGCTAGCCAAAGAGACAGAAAGAGCTAGGGATCCACATGCTCAATTGGACAAGGAGCCCCAGAAAGAAGACTCAAAGGGATTGGACACCAGTGGGAGGAGGGAAAATTGGCAAGGGCATGTGTGCAACTGCATCCAGGAGTCTGCTCTAACTTGGGCTGGGCAAGACCCTGATAGGGACAAAAATATGTGAAGCTAGAAGGTGGCTTGAAGCCATCTTTGCTTTCCATTCCAGCACAGAGTATGTTCCCTCCAAAAACTCAGACTCATCTTAGCAATTGATAAACTGCATCTTTTAAAACTGTATTCAGTAAAACTGAATCTGTCACCATCCAAAGAAACTAACAATATAAAAAGGTTTCCCCAGGATCATGTTATTCTGAACTGGAGAACTTCAACAGTATTTTAAATATTTCATAGCAGTATCAAGATAATTATTTGTAGCCCAATTTCAATACGAACTTCCATACAAAATGGTGTTCAGAATGCAATCTGAATAAAAATGGCTGCAAATAGTAACTCACTATTTCAAGCATACTATTTATAGCTGCAAAAATGTGCAAACTGACTCAAGAGGACAGTAAACTGCACTCATGTAAATGAAAAGTTGGGTTCAAGGTTAATTAAACCACTAAGCCCTTCTGTCTGTAACTTGTCATCAGAAGACAAATTTCAGCTTGGCTTCAGGAAAGTACTATGTTAGTTATTTCATACAGGTCATCCTGAATGTTTAAGAGCATTTGTTTGTTCAACACTACTTTGTATTTATAAAATAAAAATAAAGCTTAAGAGAAATTCACTTAAATATTTAAGGTTTGGGTTTTTTTTTAAATTGTTACCAGTTGTTTAAGTTCACCTTCTAGTACTGACTAATTTAAAATATCTCCAGGGCCACTACCCACACCCACCTTCCCTGGCTTTAGTTTGTACTGCCCTGTAGAGTTCCTAAGTAGCAGTGGAACAACTTAGTAGCCCAGGGGCCCTGAGGCACATAAGCAGCTTTATGGGACACAGGGAATTATATGGTTCACTTACTCTACGAAATTAAGGGAAGTACTGGAAATGTAAAAGACAAGATGCTTCCTGACCAGCTAGTTAAGCACTGAAACTTTAAGTACTACAGAAAGTAAATGTGAGCTAGAACACACTTGCCATCTATAATAGTTTTTGGAGTACCTTTAGCTTCCCGTGACCAGAGAAGTTGCTACACCTTCCCAGGCTCCTGGCTATAGACGTCTAAAAATTTACAAACACCGAGCTGGCAAAAGTGCCTGCCTATCAGAGCTCCTACCCTGTATCTGAACAGGGACCCTGTTTCTCCAATGATCTGAACTTCAGCAAGAGGGTTGGGGTGTGCAATTATCAAACTTTGATATAAGATGTTGTGTCAGTATTTGCATCTGTTTCTATGATATAAATCAGTTTAATAAATATGGATGTTTCTCTTAAAAAGTGAACCTATTAAGATTAGTTAGTTATCTGTTAGCTACCTAAATTTTCTGGCTTTAGAACAAAGCCATTTCTAAATTAGAGGAACATGGGGGGAGGAGGGCAGGAACCACCAGCAGTCACTCCCCTGAAATTTAAACCAAACAAACAAATGAAAAAACCCAAACAATCACTTTTGAACTCAAATTACTGAAGAGATTTATTTTTAACCTTGAATTTTATGTATTTTGTACACTAAGGATAAATGTTATTTCTTGTGATGATGCTCGTTTGTTTTCCTCCCCACCAGGCATTTAAATCTTATGTTAACTATAAATCAATCTCAATTATTTATGGACCCACTAATAATATTCCATAAAATTTACTATTTATAGGATGAAGCATAATAGAAATTGAGAAACGTGTTATGGGATCATCACAGCAAATGTTGCATAGGTAACAAATTTTAGATCAAAACAAATAAAATTTAAATGTACTTTTTGTAAAGACTGACATGTTGATAGACAGATAAATAAAGCCAAACATCAACTTACAAAGAATATCTGAAACTCTTTTCCCACATAAGTTACATAAAACTACAGCACTAAACTAAACTATTTATATACAGGAAAAAAATTAGGGGTCCTTTTTGACGCACTGAATGCTCTGCAATTAAAAATGTACAAAACACTCCAATAACTAACGAACAAAAAAATACTAGTAGTTCCTCAAGCATCATACTATCTACAAAATAAAGTACGTTTTATCATCCTATCTCCCTCCTCCTTTCCATATTTCCCCAAAGAGTGAGAAAAGGACTAACACAAACCTCCAGTTGTGAACTCTTTCATAGCTCTGGGACCACCCCTCCAAACTAAGGTGAGCGGATAGCACCATCAAGTGGTGGTTTGAGGATGAGCACAGAGTCTAGAAAGGCTTCATACACCTTCTTCAGAGTAGTTTCTTCAATTAGGTTGTATCAAATCTTTTTTTAGCCCTTGCACCTCAACAAATCATATTTGCAACTCACTCATTTTTCTACTTACAGAAATTCACAAGTGGTCACATCAATGAACAAACAAATTGTCACATTCTGCCCGCAATGGAGATGCCTTGCTGGTAGCTCACAGCAGAAGGTGTTTCAATGGCAAAATCCTATGTGACAGGAACTAGATCACTGTGAGGAAGAAGGGTACAAGTCTAGTAGAAACACTGACTTCCTCAAAAAACTGATTCCTTACGATTCTGAATAGCCAAGAATCACCTCCAGCGTCTTTATAAATTATTAGATCAGGTTGTACCCTACACACAGGTAACAGGATGGATACAGAACACATTTCACTTCCACCTTGATTAGACAACAGCCAACTGACAAATTCAGTTCAAATTTCCATCAAATGGAGTGATATTTCCATAGTCCAGAGCACCAATGGCAGCTAACATCATCTTCCAGTGAGTTAACTACCCATTCTGTTCAATTTATTCCAAAGCTGATTCGGAGCTCAGCTTTGATAATGCTGGAAAGAAGAACCGCTAGGCCTTCCGTATCCCAAATGGGAAACAAGAACTGATATCAAACTTCTCAGGCCAGGAAGAGAGAAAAAAAGATGGTCCACAGCTCAGCCAGATCAACATGATGTTCCTACCTGATTTACTCTTCCCCACAAAGATAGCTGAAAAATTCTCAGTGAGATACAATCTTCCCAGGCTTTTCCTACTCTGCTTATGACATAGGATATAGTCACCTGGCTGAGTTACTGGTACGTTTGTTCAAAGCTAGAGATATTCCAGCTACATCAGATTTGCACCCACACATTATCTACAGTTAACTACTTACTCTATATTTTCCTAGTCTCAAGAACAGTGTTACTATAAGCCTGCATACATTATGCATATAAAAAGTCAGTCTAATTTGCAAAAGTTCATATGTCATCTCCTCTGCAAACTTTGGTTCAGTTATTTTAAATCCACGTCATCATTAAACCATGACGCCTTCTGTACTGATAAAGTCGAGCTATAGACAGAAGCCAGAAAGTCAAGCGCTCCAGACAATGAGATATAATAGTCTTCAGCTAGTTTATTAACAGCTTGGCCTGGGGCTGCTGTGATTCATCAGAACTACATCAGCTTGCACAACAGTTTTAAAATGTTCCAAATATAAATCCTGTCTTACATGTGTGCAATCATTACACAACTTGAAATATTTACTACTTATGCACACTACAGTAGCAACTTCTTGCCTTCTCTTTAAAATAGGAAAACATAATTAAGCATAAGAAAAACTGCATATTTGCTCTCATGATTGCTGGTGCTCCTTTGTTTCCTCTTTGCTGTTCTAGGACTGCATATTTGCAGACGGATAATATTTTTATTTGCCTTTTTGTATTCTTGGGAGTCAGTTATTTTTAATACCATTGCATAAATTGCTAAGAATATTTTTGATAAAGTGATTTAAAGTTAAATATTGAGACAGATATTACTTCTAAACAGAACATGTTTTACATGACAAAGTAAGGGTTTACTCAAACAAAGAGTCATTAAAACCTGCCTCAAGCAGCTACTTGAGGGATAAAAACAGAACAAAAACCAACAAAAGGCATTCTCCTAAAAAGGTGAAATATAAAACTATCCAGTACATTTAGGGATAACTTGACAATGTCTTTTAAGACAAGACTTTCAGTGTTCCAGGGATAGCTGCACCATTAACCCTTTCTGGTCTTCTCAAGTGCACTCAGGTATCAGGCCTCATGTCTTTACCTACCCTGAGATGGAATTTGGAAATTCTTCCATGCTTGGACATGGCCCTGCACTACAGTACCTTGCCTATCAATCATTCCTACCCAACAGGTCTGGCTGAGTTTGTGTACCTGCCATTTTTCCCTTCAGGAGTCTAACCATAGGATATTGTGATCAGACAGTCCTCTGAAAAAAAATATTGATAATTTTGCAGTAGGAACAAAGCATTTCAAGAAAAAGCATTTTAAAACAGTCTATACATCTAACTTAACTTTCCCTTTTAAGACTTACCATTCCCTAATAATTTAAGCAGCACTTACTTCTTCAGCCCCCTATCCTGGGTCTCAGCCTCCCCACCCCGTTTCTCTCAAGAGTGTGTTCGTTTTTAAGCATAACCGAGTTCTTTGGTTTAAGCTAGTTTTGGAATTTATCTGGAGAGAAGGGAAAAATCTCCATAGCTAGTAGTTCTGGCACTGTCTTTTAACAACTCACATGTCTGCAGAGAGGTAGCTTATCTTGAGCCATTCTTTCCATTCCTGCCTTTTTTTTTTTTTTTTTTAAAGAAAGTCTCATGACGAACAGTCATATAGAGCACATCTCAATAAGCATAACATACAGTATTAATACGTTACAGAACAGCTCCAAATCCATCACAAAGAGGATCTGGAAGAGCAGTCTTCAGAGGTACAGATTTTATTGTACCCATATCTGGAATAAACAGTACAACGCTTGAATAAAATATTCACACGAACAAGTGATATTAGTCTATATTCAGGAAAGACTGATGGTGCACAGGCTTGTCTCCCCTACCCTGGGAACAGCAAGTGACCATTCTGCATCCACTGCAATCAATTACTAACCACTCAGAGAGAAATACAGATTGTTCTCACCAAGAGTTGTTATTTTTCACATGACCTATAACTTTAACACACCTTTGACATGAAAAAGTTATTAAGGTCCTTTCCACAAAGGAAAAACCATAATAACTCACTGCCACCATCATCACAGCTTGAGAGTTATGGATAATATGAAAGATAACTGCCCTTCCCAAGTAAATTATATGAGCAATTTTTTATTATGGATTTAGAGGGTATTTTTACATCAATCACTGTACCTTACTAACCAACAATTTAAACTCATTTTAGATTTTGTGATTGAGTCATAAAGGAAGCCTTTTCCTGCCTGTAAGATTCTTTTATCAGAAATGGCACATTCATCAAACAATGCTTATAGTAGGTTGGGGCCTTTATTGTGCAGTACAGGAAGCAGTCAAAGCTATCAATCAAATCTCTTGAAGAAAACCCACCATTTCAAATTTCCAGAACTGTAATTAGGATAGTACTGACATTTATAATTTTAGAATAAGATGACTGGCTTCCACTTATTTCCTATCTAACGTTTGTAGAGGCAATGCCACCTCTTTAAGAGATCAGAATCTTAAAGTGAGCCTGGACTGGTGAACATGCTCTCTCTATTAAAGAAGAGATGAGAGAGGCAAAGTGCACATTTCTCACTTTCACTCAACAAATACACACATCAACTTGTCACTAGAGAGGCATAACTAGCAGTGCTTGTGTATTTTGTATCATACAGATACAGTCAAGAGAGAGCCTCTCCACAGTTCCGTGTTGCAAATAGCCTTGCCAATAGAACTTATCTAAGTTATCATCATTTCAGATGCAGTAATTTGGAATAGGAGTGCAATCTCTAATTCTGGGAATAAGTTACCTTGACAGTTTTCCAATGTGAACATTCAGAATCAAGCAAAAAGCAAACATCAAGTATGTTTTAACATGAAAAGTATGAGAAAGACATTTTAAATATCAAAAACATCAAACTTCACAGAGTGGTATTTCTAACCTCCAGCCTCCATTGCAGTGAGGAAGGAGTTCCTAGTCCAGTTCTATTCCATATCTCAGGCCTCAAAGAGCTCGTGTGTGCAAGGATAAAAACTAACTAGTAAAACTGGCTTCAAACAAAGTCACTGCACAATTTCAAAAAGCCTGTTGGAGATGGGGAGTACAGACTTGGAAATCAGTAAGTAGTGTACCGATGAAATCAATACAAAAATCCAAGTTATCTAGGAAAGGGGATTTTTTGTTACTATTTGTGTTTAATCTTTTCAAAACTTGCTTTCTATTATACTGCTTGGGAATGACCATTTAAAATTTTTATAAAGGCATTTTTGAAAATGTTACCCTTTATAAAAACATTTATTTTAAAAAGGTAATTTCCAACCAATTTAATAGATTTTATTTAAAATTATGGTCCACATAAGCAAATGTAAAAATGTACATCTCATCCACATAACAAAATCTGCCATGAAAGAGGAAAAATACCTCATTATTCTAAAGTGACACACCAACCTTCTTGAAACATCTTACCGTATCCTAATAGCCCAAGAAACAGAGAAGCCTTGCTGCCTGCCCTGAAGACTGTCATTCAGGCAATTCATAAGTGTGGTGGGGTGGTAAAAATGTTCATTGGTTAAGGGCTCTTCATAGAGAATGCTCTGCCAATCCCGAAGATGTTCTAATTTAGAAGTCTCTACGGATTGCAACCACAAAAATACCACACTGGGAAAAAAGGTTTCTCTCAAGTAGGTTGGTCCAAAACCATTCAAGGCTTCATAGGTCAAAATCAACACACTAAATGCGGTCCTAGAGCACTGGAACACAGGCATTCAGGGACAAAACACTCAGCTCAACAAGCACATAGCCACATTCTGCACTAACTGGAGAATATGAGATTTAAAGACTTAAATGTGCAGAGCAGGCACAAAGGAACAAGAGTATATATCACAGTAAAGGAGCTCTGCCTCTATAAGAAAGTGTTGTATCTTGCTAAGCAGATGCAGATGAAGAAAGCAATAGAGTTGTAAAAAGTTTACTCTATGTTGGGAAAACGTCATAACTGCATACAAAGTTCCAAAACATCCGTTTATATTGTGAATGGCAATTGATTACAATTTGCAGGTGCAAAAACGAGGTCTTTTAAACATCTGGTTCCAAAAGCTCAGCAGATCAGCTTTTCCGGACAACACAGCAGTCATGGTATTCTATCATGCCTCTTGAAGCCACAACTGTGGTGTCATTCCTCAACAAAAGCCCGTGCAACAGTTAAAAAAATCTTTTTTCCCCACCTGTAAAAGTACCTCCAAATACCACTTATCAGAGTTATAGAAGTCATCTTAAGTTATTTACTGAACCACAAGGACAGTGAATTAAAGTCAGTTTAGGCATATCATCATTGTAAAAGCAAGGTTTCATGAAATCTAAACCTAAAGTAACTGCTTCCCATAAAAACACACTTGTTTATAGTAAACTCCTGCTCCTAAAGTGCTTGAAATCTACAGCTCTGTGCTAGTGCAGGAGATACTAAAACTGACTAGGCTATCTTCATTGTCCAAGTGGTTGCAGTGCACATAGTAAACTCAACAGCATTAGTAGCAAAAACAGATTTTTAAAGTTCAGTTTAATAATGTCGGTTGTCAGTAGCACTATATGAAGTTTTGTTTTTGTTTTTTTGGGGGGCGGGGGGTTGTTTTGTTTTTTTTAAACATAGAGGATACCTGACCACCTTTCTTTAAAGTTCTTTACAGGAACCTTTTGAAACTTGCACTTAAGATCCCCTCCCTCTTATCCAATTCCTTAACACTATCGTACAAACAATTTTTTGTTATTGTGGGGCTAACCTGTGGATTAATCTAATTTAATATCTTGATATAATAATGAAGCAAATTAATGTTATGGGAGGAAAAGAGAGTGAACTATAGATATTAGACACTATTTTAGCCGCAAGGATCTATAACACAATGCCTGCTGTGAAGAGAAAGCTCTTCTAAACTGATGACTGCAGAGCTCTTTCCTTAGACAGAGGTCAAGCATCTCATTTCCATTCACTGTTGTGAAAAGAAAAGCTTTCTTCCTACAGAAGGCTCTTTGCATATTGTCTACTTGCATCCTTCTAGAAATGATTTACAAATTATTTATCTTCACTAGACTGCAGACCAAAACAATATCAAAATAGGATTAAAAGAAGAGTGTAGATGAGAGGTTTGATAAACAAATGGAAATATCTGACAGGGAACAAAGAAGGCCAAAAATAACCTTACTTGCAACAAAGTAATAAGCGAACTGCTGCTTCTCCATTCATTGTAAGGAAAACGGACCATTGACAAGCATAAAATAAGTTTGACTCAAAAACTTATATTTTGAGAATCTTAATTGTGCCCTTAATTGTGTATGTGCATTACAGTTGTGTCTTTAATTATATGGTCATATCCTTTTTCTCATAATACAATATTTCAGAACAACTTTAGATACAAGAGTAGCGTCCTGTGACATCTGTTATTTTTGTATGTTGACTAGAACTGTTAAAAAAAAATCAGAATTCCCATTCCATCTGATATTTTGATATTTGTTTTTATCTCAAATCGGGACAAAGTCTAACAAAATGTTTTCATGCAACAGGAAGTTCAAATAAAGTTGGTTAAAAATGTTGAAATAGAACATGGTTACTTTCCTAAATAGAAACATTTCATTTTGGTTTATCAAACTAGATCTAAATATTTTGTTTTAGCGTGGTTCAACATTTATCTGTGATCCCTGAGCTGTCATGGTAACTCATGGGAATTCTGGTTTCAATTCCTCACAGTTCCATTCTCATTTACCAGCCAGGTTTCCTGAGTGGACTGCATTTCCCATGATGGAGTACCAAACCCCCTTCTCTGTCTCCTCAGTTGAACTGATATTAGGAAACCCAGCTCATTGAGGAGAACAAGGGTATGAGGGATTCAAATCACATTTCCCCTGAGGCACTGCAAAAGGTCAGGAAAAAACAGATTAATGTCCAATGGATACAAAACAAAAACATTTTGATTCATGTTAACCAGATCCCAAGCAAAATATTTCATGGTGATTTTTTCCCCCAGAGGAAAACCTAAATATTTTGGGAAAACTGAAATTCCTATGCAGAAAACTTCTATTTTGCAGAAACTGCACTTTTCACTGAAAACACTGTGATGGAAAATTCCTGACCAGCACTAATATTATCACTAAGTTCATGATCATAATGGCACAGAAATATGCCTGATTATTGAGACTAAAAGCAGAATTACTCACTGAAATCGTTTCAGTCTAAAAGTGTTCTACTTACTTATGTTACAATTAAGTCATGCCATGTTCAGCCCGCAGCTCTCTGTATACCAATAGGGTCTCTACTACATGTGCAGAACTTCAGGATCAGCTTTTAAGAAATCACTCCATACACGACAGCTCCAAAACAACTATTATGCTCAAAAGACATTATGTGAATATGCAGACAATGTATTTTGTGTGTGCAGATACTAATTTTTCACGTGCATCAAGCAGTTTTGGCCATTTATCTATGTATTTATATTCCCCCTCCCAATCACTGTAGTGTCTTGGCTTCTCACAAGTATTCTTGAATTTATTTTCAACTCCCATTTGAGGTAGGGATATATTTATATCCATCTTACTCATGAAAAACTGAGGTAGAGAGAGATGAGACTCATCCACACAGCAAGTCTGAGACAGAACAAGGACGTGAATTCCAAATCTCACATATCTGTCAAGTATCTTAACCACAGATCTCTCTTACCCGAACCACAATTCAGCTGAGTTTTGAAAATTCATCCCTTAGAAACTAAAGAAACGTGCCATAATCAGCAATCATTTTGAATGACGCTATTTTTGTGAGCACTAACTAGTTTTCTTTTCTTATTTATTTTCAATCACTCTTCGGCCACAAACTACCTGATAAGTTTGGAGAAAAAAAGAATGAAATGAGTTTTTGTTAAAAGACCCCAGATTGATAAATCTTGAAAAAGGCCTCCATATATCCACAAAGATGGGTTAAACAGAGAAAGGCACTAGACCTATCTGCCAAGGAGTGAGACTCAAAACGGAGGCTGCAGATGGGGTAGACTTTTCCTTCTCACATCAACCCAAAAGCTCTGAATTGTGGGTGTGCACACACACTTGGAGGGGAAAGAGAAATGTGGTGCAGCCAAGACAGACATAGATCAGCTTGGCAGAGATTTCACCTATACATTAGGAATATCTCTGTTGTGCTGTTCCAAGTCTTTTGCAGTCAAACCCAGTTTTTCTTAATTCTGTCTCAGAAATATCTTATAATTGTTAGGCATAAGTACTGACACATATGTAATGTTCATGTCAGTCAAGAGTCTCAGCTAACTAAGCTTGATATGTGAGGAGCAGAGTGAAATGTAGCTTTTAGATTTCCCCATTCTTTAATTTAAAGTGGAATATCTTCAATGTTTCTTGTGTTATTTTAATGGACTGTAAGATGTTTATGATTATTATTCTTTGCAAATAACTTATATTGTTATGTCTGTGTCTTACACTAGAGTACTCTGATTGCCTGGAAGTATTGCACCTTGGATTGGAATGGTAGTAACTGAATAAAACATTTAAGAAAACAAAGCAAGCTTTGATAATACGCACAGGAATTGCCGTTGTTGATCAGACCCATGATCTAGTCCAGTAAACTGTCTCCAGCAGTGGCCAGCACCAGGTGCAAAAGCTCCACAGTAGGCAGGTAACAGGTAACTTGCCCCCGTGAAGTCTCATCTTAAAAGTTAGATACTGGTTTAAACCCTGAAACATGAGGTTTTTATCTCAGTTCCGTTTTGTCTACATTAACTGTTTAATTCATGATACGTTTGTTATCCATATAAACATCTAATCCCTCTGTGAATCTTACTAAAGTCATCTTCTAATGACATCCCTAGGACAGTGAGTTTCACAGTCCAATTATGTGTTAAGTGAAAAAATATTTTCTGCTATCAATTTTGAATGTGCTGCCTACCTTTCAGTTTAATTGAATGCCCCCATGTTCTTACATTGTGAGACAGTAACACTGATAGCTCTGTCAACCTGCAAGATTATGACCAAAAAAGCAGACCTAAACTATTGTTTCCCTTTAAGCCATAACAATACATAACATGGAGGTAATATGCTAAACATGTGACCAAGTTCTGCCCTTAAACAAGTGCCTAACTCACTGAAATCAAGGGAATTATAAATACATAGTCAAGACCAGACTTGTCTCACACTAAACACAGTGACACCCATTGCATACGCTGAAGTCACTCCCCAAAAAATAGATGAAGCGAAGTATGTCAGACTAATGTCCTCTTGGGACTACTCCCCTGATTTGGAGCTCACTCCTTTGCTTCATAAAGGAATTTAACAAGCTAACAAATACAAATGAAGACCTTGCTTTTGCAATTGGATCTGTGTATTTAGAACCCTGCACAAACCCCTGCCAAGATAATGAGTTCTGTGCAGGGCTTCAGCTGTACAGACCTAGTTACAGGAGCAAGGCCTACATATTACACACCTCTTAAATCGATTAGCCTTTTCCTTAATATTTCTCATCTTTTCACCACTGGTACAACTCCCATGGTGGGAGCACTAGATCCTGGAAGATGCTAGGTAGCCAGGAGTGTATTACTCACCACATCATCTAACCCCAACCTTGTTTTCAGTTTATTTTATTTTATCATCCCAGCATTAGCTGATTAATTCTGTTAATAAAGTGAGATGACTAATCATTCGTATTTTATTTTCTACTATGAATTTCAAATTATTGGATAGAACATAGTGTTTTGTTTTTAACTAAATCTAAATTAACCAAAAAGGTGCTTGTCGCAGTTAAGGTTTCTGGGAAATCAGATGGGACCATATTTTTTTGCAGTACACTACCAACATAAGACAAGCAAAAAAATGGCCCAGGGAAGACAGGAATGGTGGAGCCTTATCTGACATCTGGAAGTGCAGGGAAGATTCAGAATGCCAAGCTACATGCCTATATTTTGTGGTGATCCTGTTCTGCTTTGAATAAGGAACTTTGATAATTAGCATTTCCATTTTAATGCCCATGCTTAAATAAAACTGTAGATTAAAATTTGTCACACATATTGTGCTTCTTTGGAGAGCTGTGTGTGAGTAGCTCCTATTTGGCATGTGGACATCTTTATGTCCTCGAATCCTCTATCATCCAAAATTCCTTAAATGCAGAATTTTAGGGGAACAGTGTCAATTTGCACTTGGCCTAATGTTTATGTTTTGCAAGCACAAACTTCTATAAAATCTAACACCAGAAGGTTTCTACTACTTAAAGAGTCACATGAAGAATGCATTTTTTTAAACAAGTGTTTTCCAGTACTGACAAAATCCAAAACATTGTAGTGTTGGGTAGCTTCAAGGGACATTGACTATGTCCGAAAGCATAAATTTAATTGGTTTTCAGCGCTCAGCTTGTAGATGCGCAAAAGTCGGAGCATAAACCCTGGCAAAAACGGCAAGTGCTTTTCAGTGTTACACTTCCGATAGCCCCGTGATCGCTAACGCAGGGAGCCAGTTTGTTTCCAACACATGATTTTTAAATCGACAGCGTCCCGTTAAGTGAGGTCCACTGATAAACAAGATGGCATTGCCCACCACTGCAATTTAAAAGCTGCACCCTCCCTCCCTTAATATACTTGACCCTGCTAGGGACTCGCTCCTTCCTCTCACCCCGAGAGGTCTCACGAGGTTTGCCGTATTACTATCGTACTGAAGATGTAACGCGTGTGCGTATGTGACCCACGCAGCGCAGGGAACTTTGGTGACAGGGAAGCTGGCGTGTTCGCTGGGCAAGGCAGAGAGCGAGGGGCAGCGGAGGAGAAGCAGCGCTGCCCCAGCCCTCGGGAGGCAGGAAGGGGTGTAAGGCGTCCATTACACGGGAAGCCACGAGGAGACTTTCTGTCTAAGCCCCAAGCAGGCAGCAACACCCGAAAACGCCCGGTCCTTGCACCGAGACCGCGGACGAGACGCACAGCGCTAAGGGCCGGGGGGGGGCGGGGGACCCCCAACTACCGCCCCCGCCGGCAGCCTCCGTCCTCTCCTCCCCTGCCCAGCGCTCACCCGGCCCGGCGCCGGCGGAGGGGAGCCCCGGGGAGAGGCTGACGCGCTCCTCCCGCTCAGCCGCGCCGGCCCCGCCGCTGCCAGGAAAAGTTGCTCAGGGAGCCCCGGGCCGGGGCCGGGAACGAGGGGGCGCGCGGCGGGTCCCCTTCCCCGCCGGCCGGGAACACGTGCCCCGGGGGCGGCTGGGCGGGGGCGCCGCGCCGGGCCGAGGCTGCAGCTGCCCGGGAAAGGGAGACGGAGCCGGCCGCGCCGCGCGCAGCCCCGGGCAGGGCGGAAACGCCGCAGCCCCGCGCACTCACCCGCTGCGGCTCCGGGGCTGGCGGCTCCTCCTGGCCGCAGCTGCTGCCGCTGCGCCCGACGCGTCCCCCGCCTGACGTCGAGAGGCCACCCCGCCCCCGGGCAGAGCCGCCCTCCCCGGCCCGGCCGCGGCTCCGCCTCCCGCCCCGCCCCGCACAGCCGCGCCGGGACTCCGGGAGCCGCCCGCCCGCCGGAGCAGCCTCCCCAGCGCCGGCCGCACGAGCCGCTTCTCACGTCTGCGGCGGCCCCCGCCCCCGCTCCTGGGCTGGGCTGTGGGTGTTTCCCGCGGGACGAGCTCCCAGGGCTGGGCAAAGGTGCTGGGACGAGGGTGCGGCACCCCCGGCTCGACGTGTTCTGTCGTACACAGGTTTTATCATTGGGTTTAATGCCCCTCAGCCCCCGCTCCCCCCATGCATGGTCCCAGCACCCCTGCCTAGGGGAAGGGGGCGTCTCACAGGAAACCCTCCTGAGCTGTCGTCAGAGATCAGAGAAAAAGAGCGTCTCTCTCTGGGAAAATCTCCTGGGCTGGGGGGAAGGCGTCTTTGAGGGTAGAAACCGCTCTGTCCCTTTGATTTTGGGGAGAGCTTTTCTTCAGACAACCCTGTCTAAAAGAGGAGGAGGAAGAGTTAGCGAAGGCAGAGTATAAGCAGCCGGGAGAGGGTTAAACCTCCTTTTTAAGGAGTCTGGGGCGTTCCCACGGGGGAAAATCCTTGAAAACACCCTACTATTTAGTCCATTGTCATTGTGAACAGTCCGGAGAAAGGGGACAAACTATACTAGAGGCAAGGAAAGAACATTTTTTTCTTGGTGGAAAAGCTCTCGGACAGTCAACAACATCAATCACTGAAAGCAATTCTGTTATGACAACATGCCAAGAAGAAGTGCTGAGGATTCCCTAGATGCTGGTGCCTTTGTCATGCATTTGGAATAAAATTAACTGTAATTTTCAAATCTAACAGAAAAAATAGCTCTGGTTGGTTGTTGGCAAGCTGAGAGTGAGGGAGATGGCAGTGCGGCCTCTGTAGAAGGATGATCCAGCTGTGACAAACTCAGTGGTATGGTTTAACTGTCTGGGTGAAACATTCTTTAAAATCGCTTATGAGAGGTCTTTTTAAGCAGATTTAAAATTAATGCCAGCAGCTAGATTGTGGAAGCTTTACGTTGGTGAGCACTTACTTGCACAAATAGTCCTAATACCTTAAATAGGAATAATCATATGAGTAAATGCTTATCAACATGAGTAACAATGAGCACAATCTAGACCCAAAAGAATAGTTTTCCCCAAATGAGTGAATGTTGGCAAGTCTGAGATTACTTTTGGGGTTCTCTGTAGTGTAAATTAAGCTGTAGGCCAATCCATCCTAAAGATGATAAGAGTAATATAACTTGTGCACAGTTTGCTTGTGGAGCATTAGGGTAATAATTGGTGGGAAAAAGTGGAAGGGACCTAAACAGGAAGAGGACCAGTGCACAAGCAGACTGTTCACAATAAAATTAAGCACACATGTAAGTGTGTGCAGATTCAACATCTCTTTTCAAATTAAATGTCTTAAACTAGATACAAAACAGTAAGTAGGTGAATGGGTAAGGCCTGGATCTCGCAACTGGCTCACACAGGCAGACCCGTACATCTCTATGTGGAGCCCCATTGAAATCATATAGGGATCCCCCTTCGTGATTTCAAGGATTGGAACCTATGTCTCCACTTTCTCAATATCTCTACAGCATGATTCCTTACATTCAGTACCTTACATTGAGTAGGTCCTTACTCCATAAGTAGCCCTATTGACTTCAATGTGAGTGAAGGTTGCACAATGAATATTTTAATAGTTCTGCAGAGACCAGTTATATTATCATTACTAAGGGTGTTACTCTTCTAAAATTCTTGGCCCCCCAAAGTACAAACTGTACACAGACTCCATGAATTGACACTTCCAGAACCTAATCATAACAAATGTTTCCAGGATTAAGGTAAATTGATAGCCTTTTTTGTTTTAAATCCTCTTTCTTTGGAAGGTGAAGACCTGCATCATTTCTGATGGTTATAAATAAACCTGCTGTAGCAAAACAAAATTAATTGATGCTAAAGGTGTATTCATTTTTAATTATAAGAAAAAATTGCCATAGAGGTCCAAGTTTTAACCATAATGAATTAGGCAGAGTGTTGAACAGGTGTAGAAGGACTCATTTATATGCAATCTACGTCCACTGTTAAAAAAAATTCAGCCAGGCCATGGAAATTAGCTTATCTGCTACGGAACCAAGTTCTACAACCTACCACAGCTTTGGTGGATTTACATAAAATAGAAGGTCATGAATCATTACAGATTAATAGAATTTGAAATAATTTAATCTGAAAGTCCCTGTTATAAAATTTCAATTCCTACAAGTAGTACTTTCAAGCTATTAAACCATTACCCAATATAGCAGTAAAAGAGACATACTATAATTCCTTCTGTCAAGTCTGAGATTTAAAATCAAAACAATAAGGACAACTGGGGTTGCTAATTTTCTCTAAATATGCCATTCATGAAAAGGATAACAGTCTGTTCTGAAACAGAAATATCTGCTGCTTATGACAGTTTCACGAAAATGTTTACACCAAAATTGTAATCAAAACCTATATGTAGCATTTTATAAATATTCAGTATTTTCATTTACAGTTTCAATAGGGAAAGTACCTTACCAATACAGCCTGATCTTGCAACTTTGACTCACAGAAGTTCATTGTCACACGAGTTGTCCCACTGGTTTGAACAGAGGTTGGAGGACTGTGCCATTGTACTGCATTTTAGGATCTCATAGCAAGTAAAGGGATTTTCCTCATTTGTGATTATACATATTTCAGCTTAGCTGCATATCTCACTGGAACATAACCATTCTATGTGCTTTACTGAGGGGTTTTATATTGCAAAAGGTAGTGACCAAGCTTTTTTCATTTTAAAGGCTGTCTAAACCCAAGGTCCCAAATCTATATTTAGGCTTCTAAATAAGTGGATTGATTTTTGAAAGTGCTGAGCCCCCCAGCAGCTCCCACAGAAGTCAAACACACTTACACAGGCCCTCCCAAATCTGATGAGGTTGACTCTCCACGAGATCCTTTACTGAAGAAATATTGTGCCCAACTGATGACAACCCCACTCACATACAGTAAGGAAACCAATTTTATTTTCAAGCTTCCAAGAGGTATAGAGAAAAATGACTGTAAAAATTATGAAACATCAACATCTTGTTCTTTTACACAAAATACATTGAATAACGTTTCAGAAATGGAAGCCTACAGTTAGGCTCCTAAATCCAAATCTAACTACGTTCACTAAACAGGTGGCCTACTTTTCAAGATTACTGCATACCCATTAGCTCCCAGTGACTTGCATAGGCAACCTAGTATTTCTTTATTGTAGAGCAGCTTATCTTATTGAGTGAGCCTGTAGAAGAGTGTTGTGCTGTGCTCCCTCTGATCCTTTCCACCATACTGACATCACAATGCAAAGGCCTGGCCTCAGGATTTTGGGGACAGTGTGATTTTTTGGAATACGTTCCAAATGTAACTGACTCCAGAGCCCCTACATGGGGGAGGGGTGAAATGGTACACTTTACCAGGGGGCCCGGCCCAGGCTGCAACCCCCATTACCATGAAGAAAAACATTTTCATGGCTCCTGAGATTGTACGTATAGGATGAGAGATTGTAGTATGTGTGTGGGAGGGGGCCTGTGTTACAAGATTTTACTGGGCCTGAAAAAATCATGCTTGGGCCCTGACTGACTCAAAGGGGCTTATATGAAGTGGGAATCTTTAGATCTTCCCTGCCAGCTCCTGCTGCATAAGTGGGGCCCACCTGCTTTTCAACATTTATAATTGGTTTATGTTCGTTTGCACTTTCAAGGCAGTCTTGCCAAGGAACAGGACAAGAAACTTATTTTTTGAAAAAGACAGCTAAGATTTCTTTTTTACGTTTCCAAGTTCCTCATGTCAGGGGGACCAATGCTAATGGACCTTGTGCGGTGGAAAAGCCAGTTATGCTTCATTGTGAGTGCTGGGCTTCTGGCACGTGCAGATTTTAATGGGGCCGGGGTGGGAGGGCAAAGAACTTCTGTAGATCCAAAAACTAAATAAATTAAACTAAATTAATTAAAAATGTGAACTTTACAAAAAGATCTGGCAAAACAAGATATTGTAGATCAAGAGTTAGGTCCAGCAAGATTTGACAGTTTCTCTTTAAAATTCTGTTCATTTCGAAAAAGTCTTGCATTCATGAACCCAGAAAAGAAAAAAAAATCCTACATTTTTGTTGTTATTATGGTTCAGTGGTAATGAAGTTAGGGGTCAATTGCTTCCTTTATTTTTCTTTCATTACAGTAAACAAAACAATCTACTTAGCTTATATGTTTGACTCCCCAACTTACTGTACTGTATTTATTTCCATCTACTAGTATGGTTTCCATTATTCTGAGTGTTCGAAGGTTCACCTGAATTTGATTTCCCTATTCACCCATTGAAAGGTGGAGTTTAACTTACAACTGCTGCTTCTTTGGACTTCTTATGTATGGCCAGACTTATGTAAGAAGATAATAAGGGTGGCATAACCTGGCAGTTCCTTGTGTAGTGTACTCAAAGGAAACTAGGTTCATTATGTTATTAAGCTGTGGCCACTTGGCATAAAGTATGGAAAAATGAATACACCTGGTAACCAAGAGCCAGATCTTGTAAGGTGCTGAACCTACTGCAAGACAGGCTTCACGGAGACTTGAAGGGATTTGGCATCTTGCATGACTGCGTCCCTAGTTTAATGAGTACCAGTAAGATTAAAGTGGTTCTTCATGTTCTTTTTCATAACAAGATGATTCATCTGAGGATAGGACCTTTCTAGAAAAAAGAACATTAAGTATTGTGTGGGGGGAGTGGAATTATTAGTTTTGGCAAACCTTTACTTTTAACTCTGCAAACTGCTGCATTAGGCCCCAAATCAGTAAGGTATGTAAGCATTGGGACCACTCACATGCTTGAAATTAGGCACTTTCTTAGATACCTTGCTAAATTGAGGGCCTTAGAGTTGAAATGGTTGATTATTCAAATATTGAATTAAATTTTTTGGTAGAGCTAATATTCTGGTCTAGTAATAATGCACTACACTGCTATGTAACAGACAAGAGGCTCAATTTCCAGTCCCATGCTCTCATTTTGTAGTATTTGCTCTTATGCTTTGAACATTTTCTTAATTTTGCTCTCACTGCACATGCAGTTGCCACTAGCCGTTTCCAAACAGAAGAAAAACCCCTTATGCACTTGGTAAATAGCTTTTGGGTCACATCCTTCTGTTGCTTGCATACTTGCACAAAATAATGGCACCCTCACTGGCAGACCACTCATAATACATAGCATTAAGTATAGTTGCATGTACGTGGGTACCTAAATATTTGAAAATATTTTAGAGGCCTTTTGACTCCTTGCTTATTTGAAATGTGCATCATTTGCTCCAGACAGTTATTACATTTTTTGTTTTGTAGGCTAAGCAGAATGCTATCCTCCCCTTTTCCTCTACTGTGTAGGAAGCTTAGTCTGCATCTGGAGATATGCATGAGGATTGTACTTTGCAAAGGGAAGAGCATGCTGGCAGCATAAAGGATGAAAGTCTTTGAAGAGCTCTTTTGAGTATGGAAATCAACCTGTTAACTCCTTCAGGCTGCAGTCTTATTCATCGTTACTGTATTTCCAAAGCTTTTTCACCCATTCACCAAGATAAATTCCAATTTCAAAAGAAAGTCCCAGTAAGCTGGATATGTAGTATATAGATATGTAATGCATATATATAGTAGTTAATACTTAAACATTTTATACATCAACAAAATACAAAAATGCTACAGAACAAATATAATAAAAACCAAATTGGTGGTCTTAGTTCAGTTCCTGGTGAACAGAGGACTAAACAAAAACAGTGACCACTAATGGCACCCTTAATCATTAAATGGCATAGACATTCTTTATTTCATTCATGCTGTAAGTGATCTGTGTAGATCCTGGGTGAGATAAAGTGGTGGGGTTGTGTGAGAGAAGTTTACTTTTTTGTTGCCTGTGCAGTCCTTTTTTTTGTGGACAGAATATTTACATCTCGCTCTTCCAAACCAACATTAAATTCACTTAAAAATGAATAAATAAATTGTATCCATGTTATAACAACAAGCTATAGCCTACCAATAAATTGTTTGGAGGTATACCACATTTTAAATACATCTCGTAATGGATTCCAATAATGTGTAACATCAAAATAATAAATACTCGTCTCACATTTGTGACTGTTGGTGTCTTAAACATACATTGGTCTTATAGCATAAAAGAAATTTAACACTATTGTAAATAGATATGACGTGCACCCTAACGTCATTTACATAAATTCAACAACAAATGAAAGTGCATTTTTGGGCTCAAATGCAGATTGTTCAGTTACTCATGGATTTGCTGTCTGTGCCAACCTGAACAGAGCTCTACCTGGGAAATCTTCTAAGTTCTGTCTTAGGTTTCTTCCCATTACTTCAAATATATTTCCATCCCTTGGCTTGCAGACTGAATGCCCACATCTGACTTAATCTGAATTTTTCCACACACTTCTCAGTTCATTTTTCCTTATTTTGGAGACGATTTCACACACCCGAATGGTAACAATGTAAGAGACTTCCTAAGCCTATGCAGTGCATCAAGCAATTGCGAATCAGACCCAAGATGGTATCTCTTAAATTGCCTTAAGAATTTGAAGTGTAAGAAACAAGTACAATGTTGAACCACTGAACAGAATTACATTAAGCTGTGACTACTCTAAGTACACAGCTCGTTCAATTCCATAGCCCTTACATGAAAGGCCCAGCTAAGTAAGGGCTGTGGGGTAGTACCTTCAGTTTGCAGAGACATGGGTCACTACATAGGGCTTATTTTTAATAGTGCTAGTCTGGTTCATAAATAAGGAAGAAAGTGTGTTTTTATAAACTTTTAATGGTCTTTTTGTTCCTTGATATGCCTGGGCTACTGCTACATTTAGGCCTTTTCTGCAATAGCATCAGCAGTGGCGTGTAAGGTACAAGTACTGCACACACCTGTATCTACTCACCTCTGCATAGAGTGAGGTGCATCTATACTATGGTATGTAGCAACACATAGCAATGAAAGGCTCTAGCAGAGGCAATGCAATGAGGAATGGCTCAGTCAGTGGAGAGGCGGCAGGACACTATGCTGATAAAAAGAGCAATGTAGATGGGGGGGCACTGTTTGTTAATATAGAAAGCAGTGTCAGGTACATACCCTGTGGTCCAGGCATGTCTTTAGTTGCCTAAGCAGTGTCTCATGGTCTGCAATGCTATTTATATCTGTGTTAGGGGAGCATGCAGTGTATGTTCTTATTCACGCCTCCATAAGGAGTGTGCAGTGTATAAATACCTCTGTGTTTGAGGTTTTTCTATCAATGAGTCTCATGGGGAAATCCCATAAGTATATTCTATTTCAATTGAGTGGCCACCTGCACCCAGCACAGAGTGGAGACCTTCATTGAAGGTCAGAGAGCTGTGAATGAAGAAAGAGAAGAATTGAGGTTAGGGGAAAAGACTAGACCAGGCACCAAAACTTATCCTGTATACACATCCCTAGTAGACTATACATTTAAATGATCTAAAGACACTGGCAAAGTGTATTGAGCAAACAGTTAGTAATTGCTTAGGTTATTTTGGAGCTAATTTATCTATGCTAAAAGCAGGTTTTGAAAGATAATTTAGCTATAAATAAACCCTAGGCAACAGCTATGTGCAGAAATTCAAAAGAAAAAGGAACAAGGTACAGCACTGTCATCAAAGATAAGTGAAATAAAATTAATAATTATACTTAACACTAGTTAGAGTTTTATATCTTCTGATCACTGTACAGACTAATTAATCATTAGAACAGCCCTGCAAAATAGATAAGTATTACCGTTTCTGCCAGGTTTCACAGAATTTTAAGACCTGACCACATGATATTTAAGGCAACCAAGAAATAAACATTCCAAAGCATCTTCTTTTTGGAGTCCGAATGATTCAAAGTCAGCCAGTTATTGGAAAGTTCACTGGGAGATTGTGTATTTACATGGTTCAGGAGTCGAGTGAGAAGCTATACGAGTGTTGGACAGATTCATAGATGAAGACAGTAGAAGAGAGAAGCAAAATTGAGAACTTTGAATAGCTTGTTTCAAGGTTAAAGTTCATAGCTCATCATTGAGGTCCATCAGCAAAAGTAACAAGTGTCCTCTTAAGCAAAATCATCATTTTATAGAAAGTTTGCTGAGGAAGCTTTGGATGGAAATTTTTTATAATATCTTAGTTCACTTTATTAGTAGTTTAAGAAATTAAGTAGAGAGCCAGTGTAATAAAAAGTGTATGCACTCCTCCAACATGAGACCAGCATATTAGGTATAGCTGCGGCTTCCTTGTGCTCCAGCAATCTCTAGCTCTAATAATCTGGCATCTGTTTGAGTAGACTACTTTTGCACCACCATCCCTTCTGAGTTGCAGTTTGTGCTCCTTGGGCCTGAATCTGTACTCTATTACAGCAGTTTTCTACTGGTGTGGCTCCACTGATTTAAAAATGGTATAATGGACTGTCTGATCAGGCTCATTGGCCACAACTGAGGATCAGACTCATTGTTTCTACCTACCGGTAATATCAGTCTTTCCCCCAATGTAAGTGATTAAGCCCATAAAATAATACATTTATGAATGTTCAGCCAGCCTTCATTCACCTGAACTTTTCATCACACTGCAGATGTAATCAGGATTTTAGGAATAACAATGTTAATCCTGAGAAAATCACATCTCCTAAGAGTGTATCTATTTGGTATGGCACAGTGACAAAATACCAGCATAATCAGTTCCTGTGTGAGCTATATGCTATATATCTTAAGACACCAAAGTGGCTAAGTCTCCATTCAACTCTATTAACAGCAGGGGTGGAGTAACATAATTAAAACAAGCTATCATTAAACCCTCCATTTTAACAGCAGGGGAAGGGGCAGTGGGAAATACGTTGTAGCAGAATAGATATTATTATTCATAGCCAACAATTGCTCCAGCTACAGTATGAGAATTAAAGCAGAATAAACTCATCTAGTGTTGACTCTAATACATATTCTAGTGTCTTTGTTACACAATTTTTAATCCAAGAAACATTCCCATCTAAGAAAAGAAAAGAAAAAAGAATCGCTTTAAAGCATAATCAGTGATAACATTCTGGCACATATGAATCCTTGATTATCTTTGAACAATGTTAGTGAATCCTTATCCGATGCTAAATCCCACACCTCTACAAGAATTTTAGAGGAAAAATCTTTTTGAAGATCTTCTTGCAGGATTCCTGGGTTTCTTCCATTGGTGGAGAACATACTTTCTTCATATAAAATGGGCAGCAGTTCTTTCCCCAGACCACAGAGATTCAAAGAAACCCTCAGGCTGCTCTCCTGTTCACTGAAAATGCAACTCCATTAGAACTACACTGTCAGTGATTCGTGGGTTGTTTGATGTCTCCAGAAGTCTTCCTAATATAGGCTTTCTAGACTACTTCTAATGAGTTTGCCATTGGGACTAAAGGGTTCACAATCTAATAATCTCTTTAGATCAAATGAGCAAAGTGAACAACATATTATATATACACATCCCCATCATATTTCAGAATTTTCTATATCATCACAGATACAGCCTTGTGCTAGACAATAGTTTATTTGTTACAAAAGTGCTTGGAGAACTCAATTTCAGAAACATGTAACTTAGTTTTGTAATGAATATACTCAACAACATGATTAATAGGAGACTTACGTATGTAAGTGCTGTTAATATAACTTTCATTAGCAAATGGTATGAAAGATTTCTGCAAATACCTCAGAATTTAGCTAGAGAGTGTCTGGTTCAAAATAATGCAGTGGACTCCAGCTAGATTGTTAAAACATATCCTTTCTGAGGATGATCTATTGCCGAGGCATTGTGCAGACATTTTTGGTAGCTGGCATGTGCTGTGGATCTACCTGTCAATACAGGTTATTTAGCATAAAATAGTACAGACAATGGAAATACTAGTAAGAACAGTAATTCTTCAGTCCAGAAAACGAAGGATCCAACGATGAAATCCTTACTCATGCAAGTACTCCAGTTGACTACAAGAGGGACACTAGCATGAGCAAACATAAGGATTCCAAAATTCTGCCCTAATACTCTAACTGATTTCACTGCAATTTAGAACACATCACAACTGAAGTGAATTGCAGGTAGTGATACCGAGCCAGATTCTCAGCAGCTGTAAACTGGCAGAACTCTCTTGACCTCAGCGGAGCTGCATTGTTTTACAGGCACTGTGAATTTGGCCCACAATGTTTGAGAAGGTTTGTACTACGGAAATAGTGAAATCCAGATCCACCAACATTAAAGATTTGTTGCAGTGCATAAAGAAATAACCTGTTTGGAGAGGCTGAGGCACCAGTTTAACGTTTCAGGAACTATGGGAGGAATTTTTGGAAGTATATGGAGAAGAAATATATGAATTCCTGTAATTGTAAGGAGTATAATCCAGACATCCATTTCTTTTTACTTCTTTTTTCCTAACCCAATTCTGTTTTTCATCAATGACTTATTTTTAATCTTTGTGGCGTTTTACCTCTTTCTTTTTCTTTTTTATTATCCATGTGACGTGTATATTTGTAAATATGAATACATTTCTCAGTAAAAATAAAAGGAAAAATTAAAAGCTGGAACACTCACACATACTGGCTGGCAGAGGCTCAACAATTTCTGTAATCAGTGTCCTGAGCCCAGTCGTAAGCAAATGGAAATATAATTTTCAGTTCAGTACATTGGTTCTATCCATCAGAGATGAAATGAAAATACAAAATACTCACTAGAGAGAGGCAGAATGTACCCCAAATGATACAATAAGAAACCTACAGCACCACACAGAAATAATGGCCTGGGAAAATGTACCTTACTATTAACAACATCAGTAGTCTACTGGCAGTCACCATCTTCTTCACCACATCACCCCATCTTTTACACTTGTTCTTACATTTTACCTTTCACCTTTATTTACCCCATAAAAATTGTTCATTCCAGTATATCCCCCTTCCCAGTCTTTTCATCAGTTCCTACACACCATTTCTCAATCTCTGCAAATCACTGTAATAAATAATACAACATTTATAAAGAATAAAAAAACAGACAAAACAATTTCTTATAGTTGTTTGTGTTTGTGAACACTTTCTGATTTCCACTTAGGAAAATGTATTGTCTAGATAATCTAGTTAAAGTGTAATTCTATATGTGACATTCCTCTCTGCAATCTGGACTGGTGTATTGCTGTGTCAGCCCAGTCCCTCACTCGTGGAGCCCATGCTACACTTGCTCTGGTGTGTGAACCCCCACTCCTGGGTCAGCCGAGGCACAGCCTACAGCAAGCAAGCTGCTCCTAACTCAGTGAGTGACCTCTATGGGGTATTTACCTCTTTTTTTTCTGTTTTATTATCCATGTGACATGTGTATTTGTAAATATGAATACAATTCTCAGTAAAAATAAAAAGGAAAAATTAAAAGCTGGAACACTCACACATACTGCTTGGCAGAGGCTCAACACTTTCTGTAATCAATGTCCTGAATCCACTCCTAAACAAATGGAAATATAATTTTCAGGTTAATATATTGGCTTGTATCCATCAGAGATAAAATGAAAATACAAAATAGTCTCTACAGAGAGAAAGAATGTACCCCAAATGATACAATAAGAAACCTGCAGCACCTACCGAGCCACTCACGGGATTATGCAATGGTATGACCCTAGCCAAGACCTCAATTCCAGATGCAACCCTTACAATATTCAGTGCTGCCCATTGCACACTGAAAGGTCATTGGTTCATCAGTTTATCAAAGAAATTGATATGCATCTGCCTTGTTACTTCAAATGGAGTCTTAACACACCTTAAACCACATGCACTGTTTTAGGTCAAACAAACAAACACATTTATTATACAGAGAAAGATTTTAAAGGATTGTACGTCAGGGGAAAGCAGGTCAGATTGAACAAAAGTAAATAAAAAGCAAATCGCATTCTAAAGTAAGCATAACACTTTCAGCAACCTTACAGGTTTAGATGATTCTCACCGCAGGCTGGCTGGCCCTTTTCAGCCAAGTTCTCCCCTGGATCACCATTTTGGTTGCTTGTTGGTGTTTGTAGATGGAGGTGGAAGAGAGAGAACTGCAAAATGTTTCTCCTTTTTAACATGTTCTTTCAGCCCCCACTGGGGCCTCCCCTCCTCCCCTTTCAGGGTCAGGTCACATACAGTGAGCTTGTATGGGCTCCCTCCATACTTGAGTCAGTGAGTATCCCCTTATCGGTGCTTAGGTAAAACCATTGCTTCTGGAAGAGCTGGTTTATTTTATGCATGCCTTAGGTGCAAACTGCCTCTCTGCTCTTGGAGGGTTTTGCCTGAATCTGCTTCAAGCTATGAAACACACCTTTGGAACCATTACATAGAGAAGCCTCATACCCATACATACCACAAACATATTAATATAACAATAATGTTCATTATGCCAGGAGCACTCCAAAAAACATCTCACACAACATACTTTGCATTAAACAATACACAATTACACTATAAGATGAACATGAATAACACACAACCACACCATAACCGTGTACATGGGGGTGCAGTGTGTCACACTAGAGTGCTTCTTTTTTTTTTTTTCCCGAATGACCGCTGTTCTAGATTCAAATAGCTGGAATGTATCAACCTTTTAAATTGGATCTGAAAGCTAGATCAGCAATTTTGGATTTAACTATTTTGATGAAGCTGATAAAATGTCAGATAATCATGGATCCCTGTAGTAGGGAAAATGCTTTTATCATAACATTTTTCTTTGGAATCAGGAAAAAAAGAGCCTTTCAGAGAAATGTTCTTAATGCTTTACAACTCACCAAATATAACTGGAGTTTTTATTATAACTACAGCCACGCTGGCTGTTCCTTCTATTGCCCCAAAACAGATTAGTGCCCCATATGGAGTCAAATATAGGAGATTTTTAGCAAGCTTCATCAACAAAATATGAGCTTTGGTTTTTAATTTAATTTCTAAGAAAAGATGCTAAGAGAAGCACATCTTTACCTTGTCAGTTGGCAGGCAGAAATATTAATAGCATAATTGACATGCAAGCACAGGAAGCTAGAGGCTTGAATGTGTGCAATTCGAAATGTAAATATTTAGGCAAGTGCCAGAGGACAGCAGCTGTCTGAAATTTAAAGGAACAGAAATAGCAACTTTTTGAGGGTGACAAATGAGGCTACATCAAACCTGCATCCGTGAGTGCCCCTTCTACCTTCACAGGAGCTTGTTTTACGTGCCCTAAGGGTTGTCCCTATTAACCAGCCTAAGAAAGCTACACATGCAATTTCCAGCTGGTATAAATAGAGACCACAGACTACACCTTGAAAGGGGAAACATCTTGTTTCCAATTCTTTTTGCCTGGTGAGAAGATATTTTCTCCTGAAAAAAAGAAAATGTGTAGTGGAGACTAAGTCTCCTTGGAAAGAAAGAAAAGCTGAACATTGAGCTGAATAGGCCCAAAAGCTTCTAGGAGAATTAGGACCATAGCAGAACCTAAGAACAGCAATGTGCATTGATTAAAGCTGCTAGATTGTGGTGTACAAGACCAAAATCCAACCAAGTCAGGAACATGAACTAGGGTTAAATAGTGCTTTTATGACTTCAGCTTGGGGTTTTTCTGCTTTTGGAATTTTGCCAGTAGTAGTAACAGCTCTGTTAGCTGAAAAGAAACTGCTTCTTCATAGGGGTTTAAATGATGCTTAGCCATGTAGAGAGTCACAGTTTTGTAGTGATGTTTCTTTCACTCCTGATGACTTTATTTGGGAACAACATTTGTTTCCTAAGTCTCTTACAAATTTATTCTAGAATCAAAGGGACAATGTGTTAGTTTGTTTTCTGAAATCTACATCTAAACATAGCCGAAGTGGCAAAACAATGAACTACCAGTTATCTTCCTTCAACGTAAGCGAGCTTGAAAAAATGCTTTTTTTTTTTTTTTTGGTAAATGACTTAGTAATTTAGAATTTGCTTCTTCCATTAGCTCTTTGGTCCACAATGTGCCAAGAAGAACCAGTAAAGCAAGTCAAAAGTATTATATTTCATTTGTCACTTTTGATGTCTCAGAGGGTAGTGTTAGACTGCGCAATACTAAATTGGTTTATAAAAGTGCTCACTATTCCAGCCTAAACTGGGGGGCTGCAATCCCTGAGCCTGCAGCTTATGTACAATACTGGACATCTACTTTATTTTGTTTCCCTCTCCCCCGCACCCCAATGATAGATAGTGTAAAAGGCAGGAAGGCAGCTAGCTCTGTGCAGATTTTTTAACCTTGGGTAGCAGAAATTGAAAAGGCACATCTGAAGTTTTCAAAACCAGTCAACAGGTCTGAATTTGTTTAACTGACTACCATTATATAAAGGTTAAATAATAAGATTAATCAGCATCAACAAGGGATCCACACATTAAATAAAATTATCTAATTTTGTCTTCTTTCCTTCAGTTCAAGTGATTCTTTGCAACTGGAAAGTCTTGAATGGAAACATATCACTCGACTAGCAGGAGCCTGATCAGACAGCAGTTTCAATAACATATATAATAGACTTGGTTATGGACAAGAGATCTGTTTGTTATTTTTTAAACTGATACGAAACAATTATTTTTCTGAGTACATGTGTAATATAACTTCATAAGTTTATCCATTTCAGTCATCAAATACATTGCACATGGTAATTCTGAATCATAACTAATGTGTTTTGTATTTCTGTGTTTTGTATTTCCAGGATATGAAATAGAAAATGCAAACTTAAAAGACCCTTTATGCTACATAGGAGGACTCTCCATTGGCTTTCACTCTGGAACTGGAACTCCTGTTGGTTGTGATGAACAATCCAATTTACCTGCAAAGCTGCATATGTTAATGTTAAGATTCTTGGGGCTTTCTTGGATCCAATTGCCACTCCCATTAATGTGAATGTGAGGTTTTTTCATTTACTTAAATGAAAGGACTAGCGTGCTGATGTGCATACCACAGCTTTTCAGGAAGCAACTTCTTAAAGGAATGTAGCATTTTTAACTGTTGTTTAGTAGAGCACATGCAGTTGGGCAAAGCATGAGTTTTTATTGAAAGGGAAGAGTGATAGGGAAATGTGAACAAGTGTTAAGTGTATTAGAAAACAGCATTTTATCACTAGTATTTATAGCAACAATTTATTGTGTAGTATGGCTATGTTATTATAACATGCAACCATCAGCTAAGGAAAGTAGGACAAATAAATAAAAGAGCACTAGCATCTCTGGCCCACGTTGGAAATACAGATGTGGTAGGGTGACTTGCTGGTGGAAGGTGGATAGGTATGTTGGGGCAGACAAAGTTGGCATTGGAATGGTAATATGATGCTAGACTCTCAGGAAATTTAAAGTTCAACTTTAACAAACATTCTATTAACCTTGATTTAAAGGGCAATATCTTCTCAAGCTTAATGATATAAGTTATGTGCCTTAGAATATATGAATACCCAGCAGATTTAGCCACCTAGCAAGTTGGTTCATTTAACAACTTAGGCAGTCATTATATTACACCGTTTACTACATGTGGGTATTAGTTATATAAAAATGTAATAGCTTTTATTTACTACATATTTAAAAGGCTTTTATAGTGTGGCTGCAGAATTTGAATAATCTAGAAAAGTGATTTGTATAATAAATATATTTCCTTAAAAAGTAATTATGTCCCCGTTATATTAGTAGGCCTACAGTGTTTGGAAAGAGACTGTACTTAAAAATAAAATCTCTTATCCCCTAATAAATATCAGTGGCTCAGAAATAACTTGAAATTAATCATTGTTGAAACTGCACCATATTTAGTGACAGATTGCAGCCAAAGAGCAAATTTAAGCCTTACTTCAACAGTCAAATGTTACTTTATCTTCAGTGGGACAAAGCCCAGATTATACCAACCAAGTTGGAGCTTGTGGCCAGTGTGGGAAAGAGGGCTTCCCTCAAGAACACTGCAAATTTTGCAGCAATGCCTGCCTGTGTGCAAGATATTGACTTCAGTAGTAATCAGGAGTCATTCCTCCTTCTGGAGACTGACAATGATCCCTGGAAGCAGTGTGCTGGTAGGATTCTCAGTCTCAACCACATGCTGCTACAGAACAAAGCAGAGACTGTTCTAAGGGGGGGGGAAAGGGAATAAAAGACATGAAAAATTAAAAGAAAAATGAGAATTAAAAAAAGAGAGTTGAAATGAGGTTGTAATAAAAGCGATTGGAACTGAAAGGAGTCCTCTTGGGCTGCAGCTAGGATGGAAACTAAGGTGTTAGTTGACAGCCATCCAACACATCTTCCACACTGTGGAATTGGAGCATGTTTTGTTTTCCCAGTAATTTTTCACACGTGCTAAACTGTAGCATTTATTCACTGGCCTGCGTAGGGTGCAGTGCTGAATTGCACCTTGTGAGTCCCTACATCCTGGGGCACTGGGCAGACTGCAGCAGGATGGTGCAGCATGCTCAGACCCGGTGGGTCTGGATAGGCCAGGGCCCACCCTCTTCTCTGTCCCCTTTAGGCCATTGTCTGCCTTTTCACTGGGAGCACATTGAAGAAATCTCTGCACTTCCTTGAGCCCTCAGTTAGGCTTCCAAGAGTGATGGGATCTTGCATGGGCACTCAAGAGCCCCAAGAGTGAGGGGAGGCTCCTTGCATGTTCTCTCGACCCACCCCATGCCCCTGCATGAGGGCCTATCGCAATCTATCTGGTCCTGTATAAAACAGGGTCCTAAAAGAGATGGTATTTTCAGACACGTAGAAAGCTACGGTAAATAAAATCTATATTATCAGACTGAATGTACCCTTAGGTATACATGGAGCAGTGGCTCCAAAACCAATTTGTCATCCACACACAACATAGTCATAACCGTGGAAGTAATTTTAGCTATCTCAGAGTTGGATTATTTTATTTAGGTTTCGTGCACATGGTGTGTAAACAAAGCTATGCTTATACTATTTACTGACATTACCACTCCCACTGTTGCCCAACCCATGAGCCTATGTACTACTAAATATCCTCGTTTTTCATCATCCATCATTGCTCTTCAGGGCAACAGAGATTGTTGAAATTGGAAAAAGGGTAGTTGCAACTGATTCATGCAGCCTCCGCTGATCTGCAGGCTGAGGTTTGGAAAAAACTGAGGCATAAAAGTTTTCTGACAACTTTACTCTGGCGTATTAACATATAGAGAAGGAAGTTATTCTTCAATCTTCTTGCTTTTGTTATTTAGTTTGTTTATGATCAGTTATTGTACTACAGTAACATCACACATCCAAAGTCCCAAACTAGTGTCTTAGACATGATATCAGTCATCTTTCTGCTTTCTGATGTTGTTATGACTTATTGCTCCCTCTGATATTTTAGAAATCCATAGCAGGCAATCCCAGCTTCTTCCTTTTCAAACCTGACACTCAATTAGATTTCTGTCTTATCTGATTCACCCATCCCTAGTAATTATACCTCTAGCTGAAGCTGACAAAATTAACCTCAAAACTATGCCCACCTTTTTATTATTATTGCTCTTATTATTAATTATTATTAATAATAATAAGAGAAAAAACTAGCTACATTTGCAAAATTAAAATCGATGGATAATTTCATAGAAGGCAATAAATTAAACCAGCAAATTATGAAAAAAAGTCAAGGAAAACTCAGTGGAACTTTATGCTAGTCACAGATGTGAATAAAAGTGTTATGTCACTAAAGTGCATCAAGATTGGTCAGATCAGGGGCCCAGTCACTCTTTCCTTATCACATGGGATACTCTTAATGGGAAATTTTAACTCAATATTTTGTCCAGGCTTCATCATATCCCTCTTCTCTTTCCCTTAAATGCTATGTATGGCAGCTGCCATATATTTTCCCATAGCTATAATTAATATTATTTCGTATAATAAAATAAATGCAACCAAATACAGAGACCTATGGAAAGCCCAGATCAGCATAGCTGGAAAGAAATATTTTACTAGGAAGTCAAGTTTGAAAAATACAAATAAAACCCTCTCCAGGATTTCTTGCTTTATTCACAGCTTGAGTGACCTAAAAACAAAGTGTAGCACTCTGCATATATTCCCCAGAGAGTTTTACCAAACCTAGAACTAAATCAAAGAAAAGAAATTGTTCAGTTTCCTGGAGCTGTCTGATCCTTCTATATCTTTTTACCCCTTCTCAGACACCTCATTTAGAGTCTACCTTAATTGGTCTGTTTAATTAAGGCAATTCTGTTGCTTGTCCTAAATGACTGGTTTAGTCATGAGTCTTTGTGTTTTTTCCCCTCACCCAAGACAAATGGAGAATTTCCCATCACACCTACTTTCCAGGAGTTCTGCCTTCAGAAGATCTGTCTAACATCCAAAGCAGGACTTAATACAAGTCTTCAAAAGCCCATCAGCAATGGCTGGTTAGGGTAGCCAGAAAAATCTCAAAAACATTTGTAAGGATGTGAGGACTTGTCTTAAGTCTAGAAGATGGGGTGCTTCTGTCCAGGAACAGTTTTTTCCATCAAGTTCTGGAGGGCTTCTTCACCAATTAAAGGGGTAATAGGAAACCAAATGAGTAAGCCTTTGTTAAAAAATTCAATAGTTCTATAATAAATGGATATTGCCTCTGATTATTTTATGTAGTCATTTCTGCAGTTTAATTGATGCTATGGTACCAATGGCAGGTGGTGTGTGAATTAACGTTCCGAGGATTCTTTTTGACATTGTAGCCTGTCATCCTCAATTTACACAGTATAATGCTCATCAGCCAATGTCGGGAAGATTAGTTACCATATTTTCTTACTGTACAATATATGATTTCTAGTAATTTTCTATTGTGAGAACACAGACTGTGTCACAAAGTAGTAACGACATTCTCAACAGCATTAAGGAGCTGTAAATAAAGGATGCAAAACAGGGACCTTTACAACAGCTGTAGCCAAAGCAGAATCTCTCTCTTACTCTCTCACTCTTTTGTTTTTCCCTAAAACTAGGATGAAACCCAGAATCTTAATTGATGAATAATAGATGAAAGCCAGTATCGGTTAAACTTTCCAAAATACTGGCAACTTCTCTCACACCAATATATGTTTGGTTCTTTTATATTTAACCCTGAATGCTATTTAAAGAAGATCTACAAAGGAAAACATATGATGTTTATTGTCTATCCTTCACGACAAATCAGGCTTCCTTTTGTCCTACTGTTTCCTGAGCCAATGCAAAGTTCATTTCTGGTGCAGGGGAGGTGAGAAGAAGCATGGATGCAGACTCAGCACCATTGTTTGCTTGTATTTCTGTCTGTTTGGCTCTCTCCATCTGTTGTCTTATACTTAGACAGTCTCTTCTCCAGATTCCAATCTTTTTTTGTTCTATGTTTGGAATGGAGCCCTGGGACATGACTAGGACTACTATGTGGTACAGTAATACTTCTACTACTAACAATAATTAATAAGGAATGTTGCAGAAGGGAGAGGAGTTGATTAGCAGCCTTGTCGGTCACACATGCACTCAGTCAGCTTCTTTCAATGTCACTACTCAGATGCCTGGCAGTGCTCTTTCTTCGGGTGGCAAGAATTTACAAAAAATGGCAAATCACTGATTTTTGTAAAACAGAGACTGAGGACAATTCTGATTTTCAGGGACACATGGTCATCCCAGTTAAATTTCTTCTACAAGCTTCTGCCTAAATTATCTTACTTGGTTGGTCTGTGCCAGAATCCCAGACTACATTTCTGTACGTTTTGTCTCAGAGCATCTGTCACACTACTACTGTTTTATTCTTATTTAAGTTGGCTGCTACTGAAAAAGAGTCTATGTATTTCTGGATGTTTTCTGCTTCAATTTTATACTTCTAAGGTCTGGCTTAACAATTTACAGAGGAAGTTTCTGGAAGCTGTTAAAGAAACAGGATTCATCTCATTTTCAATGGTTTGCGCCTCATCACAACCATTCTCTTCCATGTTAGTTTTTTTTTCTCTAGGAACCAGACTAACAATTTATTCATCAGCTTCTCTTTACATGTATGCAGATTGGCTTCATTTCAAAAAATCATTTTTTTAAACTTTGGATCAAGTGAAATAGCTTTGCTCAGATGTGACAGGAGGACACTTTCATGTTGGAAGCAGTCACAGCTGCTGGTGTATTTGTACATAAAGTATCTACTCTCTTCAGAGAAGAATTATTTTAGCCCCATGCAGTTAAAAATATGCTTTACTGAGGGAAGGGATTATGAGTGACAGCTCAGTTTTCAGTGGTCTTATGTGATGCCTCCTTTGAAGGCTACAAAACTCAAAACAAGGAGTTAACAAACCTTCACAGGGGAAAATTTAGCACCTGGATTTCAATTCTTCCTACTTTTCTGCCTATGTATAAACTGTGTTCCTGTGAAGTGGCACTCATCTGTTTTTTGCTCCAGTCCTGCAGACTACTGCACTGGGCTGCACAGAATGGGGAGGAGGTGAGCAGCCCTTAGTGGTGAAAGAACAGGTTCAGGACTATTTAGAAAAGCTGGACATGCACTAGTCTATGGGGCCAAATGCAATACATCTAAGGGTGCTGAGGGAGTTGGCTGATGTGATTACAGAGCAATTGGCCATTATCTTTGAAAACTATGGCATTCAGGGGAGGTCCAGGTGATTGGAAAAAGGCAAGTATAGTGCCCATCTTTAAAAAGAGGAAGAAGGAGAAGGATCTAGGGAACTCTAGACCAGTCAGCCTCAGTCCCTGGAAAAGTCATGGAGCAGGTCCTTAAGGAATCCATTTTGAAGCATTTGGAGGAGAGGAAGGGGATCAGGAACAGTCAGCATGGGTTCACCAAGGCCCTGACCAACCTGATTGCCTTCTATGATGAGATGACTGACTCTGTGGATGTGGGGAAAGCAGTGGGCGTAATATACCTTGATTTTAGCATACGGTCTCCCACAGTATTCTTGCCAACAAGTTAAAGATATATGGGTTGGATGAATGGACTATAAGGTGGATAGAAAGCTGGCTAGCTCATTGGGCTCAATGGGTAGTGATCAATGGCTTGATGTCTACTTGGCAGCTGATATCAAGCGGAGTTCCCCAGGGGTCAATCCTGGAGCTAGTTTTGTTCAACATCTTCATTAATGATCTCAATGAGGGGATGAATTGCTCTCTCAGCAAGTTCATGGGTGACACTAAGCTGGGGGAAGTGGTAGATACACTGGAGGGCAGGGATAGGATACAGAGTGACCGAGATATATTGGAGGACTGGGCCAAAAGAAATCTGATGGTATTCAGCAAGGACAAGTGCAGAGTCCTGGACTTAGGATAGAAGAATCTCATGCACTACTATTGGCTAGTGACCAACTGGCTAAGCAGCAGTTCTGCAGAAAATGACCTGGGGGTCATGAAACTGCTTCATGCAGGCAGTGTCCCATTCTTGCACAATGCTCTAATTCACTTCAGTGGCTCTCTAGGTACGTGCAAGGGTCCACCTACACGATCTTGGAGAGTTTGGGTTGTAATTTGTGCACAAGTATTTTGCATAGCTTGGTTTTTTCCTCTTGCTGTTCATAAATATTTACACGTCTGTCCCGAGCAACTACATTTTGGAAAGATTTTGCATTTTCTTAAGGTTAATTTTCAGTGTTCTGAGGTACAGAGAATATGCAGAATGTGCCACCTATGCAGGTTGGTCTTGCACTGTTCTTTCAACACTGGCTCCCCTTACCGAGGGGAATAAGCCCAGAATATAGAACTTCAGAAATATCACACACATGCTCTGTAAACTTCATAAAAACTTAATACAGAATCAATCTTGTTTTCAAAGGCCAGTGCCAGTAGTTTCAGAAATGGCACTCACTGTGCTGTGGCAGTCATGTATTGATCCATTTACTTTTTGTTACACAAATATGTTTATTACGTTTCGTTTGACACAGGGTGCTATAGAGCAATATTTTGGGCATTGTAGAAGACATGCCAGACCCTGGATTCACAAGAGACAAGAACCATTTCAGCCTTGTAGAGCACTAAAACTGATAGAAAACACAAGCCATAGTTTTAGGAGTGGTACAGCATGAATGACAAAAATACACAGTTATAGTTTTACAATTTTACATTTAATTAAATACATTCCATAGAAGATGGGAAGAGAATGCCTAACAGAGAATTAAAACCATTGCACACAATATCAGTTTCCATACTAGAAGGCTCAGCTAGGTCACAAGACATTTAATAGCACAATGTCTTTGAGATGATCAGTGCAGCAAAATGGAGATTACAGCCAATGCTTGAATTCAAGTGGGTTTTTTTGTTTCATTACAAGATATGAGAGGCTACTGGAATATGCACTTATAGATTCACAGAGATATACTGTGGCACTGCAAATGCCAACGCCAATACACACAGGCAGGACTGAATTTCTTGCTAATTTCCCAGTTTAGATCAACAAGGTAACCCACAAGACAGCAAGTAAACACTAAAATACAGATACAGCACCATCTGCTGGTGGAGGTGCTCTCTAATTGTTACACTAACAAATCACCAGGATAATCCTTAGATAGAAAAGGGTCAAGCAAAGAAGAATGGGCCCTTTTTGAAAAGCGTTTAAGCACACAGCCGTTTTAGAAACTAGAAGAAAGAGTTATAAACCAATTGGGGTTGAACCATTGGCATGTGTGTCTGTGTTCTCTGAGAAGACAGTTTGTCATAAAATATATTTCTTTAGAAGGCGGGGGTAAAGACAGAAAGGGGCATAACAGAGCCTAATCTGTGCTGGTTTTGTACAGAGAAATCTTCTAGAGAGGTATAGTGCATTCTGTGTAGTTCATCAGACCATGCTGGTGTAATCAAATAGAAACGTAGCCCATCAATGTAAAAAATGATATTACATTTTAAAAACTACCTAAGTGACACTTTCTTCTGGCTCTCTGAATGCATTTTGCTTTCTGTGTCTGTGTTCTAGATAGTAAGCTCTTCAGGTTAGGCACTTGCTTGATTTTGACTTGTATGGCATTGAGCACATTGTTGCCATTTAACAAACAAAAAATAATAACCATGTCTCTAAATTTTACAGTTATGTCCCAAAATGCAGCAATTCTAATCTAAAACATGGATAAGATTATTTGGATGCTGTCTCTTCTTCAATTTTTCCGAAGTCCTGGTCAGGATCACTGTAGTCACCTTTTCAGGACACTAAAAGCTTCTATGTTGACAACAGCAACAAAACTATCATCGTTAATCTCTCCTCTCTAACCCTTTATGACTGTTTGTGATCTAGCCAAAAACACATTCAGAACAAGGGCATAATGTGTGATTTCACTCTGATTCGGAATCCGTTTCATTGTAGCTATTTCTTTGTATCTCTCTCCATTATAAGTGTCTAACTCTCAGGCAACAACTTCAAATAAAAATAAGGTCCCCATCCCTGATATATACAGAAGAGACATTAAAGGTCAATTTAAAAAAAAATGGATGCCTAAGAACACCACAGATGCAAAAACTGTATGCAGAAGTGCAACTCCAATTGTACATGGAAAGCAAGACATTGTTACAAGCAACCATTTATACATGAATGTGCTGGCTGCTTTGTGTATGTAATTGTGCTTTATGCAAGCAGAGTGGCAGGCATATGGACATGGCCCTCTCTACCTTTCGAAATTTTATCTGGAAATGATTACATCGACAAAGGATTAAAGAAAACACTGGGCCACTTAAAATTGATACTGGAGAGTTTATAATCAGGAGATAATGTAACGGCAGAGTTGTTCAACAGTTGCTTTCGCCTCTATTTACAGTACAGATCAGCCCAAGTCAGAGATCAGTTTACTAGTAATGACAGAGAAAGAACTAAACCATGTAGAGATTAGAGAATTGGTTCTTAAGAGCTTAGATACATTTAATGCAGACAAAGCACCCCATCCAGATGACATGAATCCATGAGTCTTTAAGGACATAAACAAGGAAATAAGCAAAGCTTTAACTGGCATGTTTTTAAAGGTTCACTTGCTTTGGGATTTGTTCCAGAGGACTGGAAAGTAGAGCATATAACTCCGTTATTTTAAAAAGACTCAAGAGAAAGACGAGGAAACCACAAAAGAGTTATTTAAACATTCATTGTGGGGGAAATCTTGGACATTATCTCAAAGGTCATAGAGAAGGATTAGGAAGAGAACACTTTTAAAAATGAGTGCAGAGCGCTCTTACTTAATCAGCTGCTGTACACTGAATATAATATTATACTTGTAAAGCATTTGGGGATTCAGTGTGTGTGAGAGACTATTCAAAATAAAACTGGGTTGTATTATAACACTGCAATAACAGAGCAGGAAAATGAGTGTGTGTTATATAGATAGTGTTTGACAGGTCCCTCCAAATTTGCACAAAAGAGCATCCTTACACTCAAGAGTTCCCTCTTTCTATGTGGAAGAAAGCATCAGCTGCCTCATCCCCCTGCAACTTCAACTGCATTGCAGTAAGCTCACCTATTCTTCCACATAGGAAGTTCACCAATTATGGGTTGTGGAAGAAAATATGGAATTGACTAGAAAATGGTACAAAGCCCATCTATTCAAAGACATGTTCAGAGAGGGGTCAGATGAATGGGACATGAGGGAGGGTACGATTTGCAGTTTCCTTGCTGAATGACTGGGGGGCAGGTTGTGTATTGGCTGCAATCTGCTGCTTTTATGCACTTATTTTAATTTTACTGTGTTCTTAATCTGTTCTAATATGGAGGAGGAAAGGATTGAGGAATACTGTAAAAAAGGTGGCATGTTTTCATCTACGACTTCAGTCACTTCCAGGTTGTGCAGTTTGACTTGGAATTACAGGGAAGAAAGCAGAAATAGTCTTCCAACTGGTAATTTTTCTAAACTTGAAGTTTAGTGCTGCATAGGGAGGCTGTTGTTCAAGTTGTAACATCAGGAGCAATTACATGATAAGCATCTTTACATATGTTGACGTTTCATGGCATCCACACGTACAACATAAATAACTCAGACAATTCTAGACATAGGCCTACCTTACTTAACAGTAATGTATGTCTTCACCTAAACACCATGCTTCTTCCTGTTTTAGACAATTCAGGTAATAGTTATAATTAAGGTAATAATTAGGCTATGCCTGTTTGTGGCTATCTAGAATGGTGACATAATGGGCTCTGACCAGAACTTTAGGCAGTAGTTTCACTGTTGTCACAAGAGTTAATGCCAATTGTCAGTCAAGATAGGTTCTTTCTTCTGAACTTATTATATATTTCCATCACAGTTCCAGTTTTGTTCTGCACAGAGGCAGATATCATAGATTCATAGATACAGAATTCTGCCAGAGTTCTCAAGGTCAATGTTGGTTGGTTGGCTCGCTCCTCCTCTCCCCCCCCCCCAATATCTTCTCTTGTCATTGTCTCATCTCCCCATCTCCTTTAATCTCTCACCCGCACTCTCAGAAACAAAGTCCTTGTCTTCTTCCTGGGTCTTGCCACAATCTGATGTGACCTCTGCTGAATCAGAACTGAGCAGACATTTGGTTATGGACCCAGGCTGAATCAGTAGCTTCTGCATGTAGTGGTTGTGTGGTTGAACTGCCCATCATTCACCCTGTGCAACAATGTCTGCATGCAGAGTGAATTTCTGACTCCACATGGATCATGGAACTTCCTGGAAGACACTATAAACAACAACATGTGTTAGGCACAGGCCTAATAGTCCATGGTCCCTGACATACTCAACCATTCTGTTATCAGTTTCACCTTATCATCAGGTCAAAGGCTAAAGGCTACAAGAACTGGTACATAATATTGGGGTTTGTTAGATGAACTGAGACACCTGGATAAGCCCTGAGATTCAGAGATGTTCCCACTCTTTAGAGACACAGACTTTATATGAAAGTAGAAAAGTGCTCAATGATGCTTAGTTTTTTTTTTCCTTCACCCACTTTCCCTCATTTCCTTTGCTATCTAGCCCTACAAAGATGGTAGGATTGTAATAAGCACACATACATAGAAACTTAGGCCCCGATCCTGCATTTGGATCAGTTAGGACGCCATAGAGGTGCAGGGTTTCCCCCATGTGATCCAGTTGTAAGATCTGGATCTTAGTTTCCTTCACAGCAGGCTTGTGAAATCAAAGGTAAATAAGCCCTTTTTTTTTTCTCTATTTTCTTTAGTTCATGTGCATAGTACAGTTTTGGATGTACAGTACACAGTGCCTTGGGCTCTGATCCTACAAAAGATTCTGTCTGCTCAGACATTCATCAACAGAAGCCAATCCCATTCAGAATTGTGTCATTTAATGGTTATGTCTTATGTTTTATTGGAACCAAATCTTTTATCTATGATTTGTGATTTCATACACACCTAAAGAAAATTGTGATTCCACTAACTCTTCAGTCACCCAAATCCCATCAAATCTACCATAGTGGTTGGCTACACACAGAAACATGTGGCAGTTGCAATAGACCTCATCAGACCCATTTTTTCTACCAAGTTGCTTCGTCTGACAATATGATGATACGCTCCCCAGTGAGCAGCAACTAGCATCACGACATATAGCGTCAGACTGCTTGATGCAACCATAGCTCATAGACTATCACAATTTGACATATTTGCAGAATCCGTTTGAAGAAGCATTAGAGAACAGAGGAGACATGATGTTCTGGATCAGTTTATAATTAGTCAAGATGCTGTAAGTTCTATTAGCCACAACAAGATTTGATCTCTGATCTTTCAAGCACAAAGTCTGTTATTTACTAACATCATGCTTCAGGTAAAGAACTTATTTTTTAAAGAATACAACTAATTTAAATCACTCAACAATTGATTTTGAAAGCAAATTTGTTGAAATAACTAGATTAAATGTAATCATCACCAAGAGTAATACAGTTTTGAATACATTCTCTAACTTCTTGAATAGTTATTTCTGTAAGCTTAACAATAGTTAGAGGCAAAAAAAAGTCTATTTTGATGCAACATTAAGACTGCACAATTAACATTTTAAAAGTCAGAAGAATACAAAAAACTTAAGCAACATTTATTTAATGTGTGAATGAGCAGCCCAATGGCTGGATAAAATAAAGTCTGTGACTCAGCATATGGTGTGCAACAAGGAAGAATAGCATTCATGGAGAAGAAAAAAAACAAAAAACATACAAAACAAGAAACAAACAAACAAAACCCTTTTCAATCAATATTTCCATTGCAAAACCTTAATCTGTGATGGTTTATTTATATATCTATCCCTCTCTGTCTGGTTGAGCAGGCTTTATATTGGAATCAGATATCCCACCAGGCTTACCTTCTTTCACATAAAACATACATAGCATAACACAATATAAAGGCCCTTCATTTTTGGAGTCTGTCAGCAGCAAATCCAAAATGCCATCTAGTTGTCTATGCGTATAGCTGGAAAATTCCAACACCAAAAGTAAGGGGGGGAAACAGTGTAGAAAATTGAGAGGGGGAAGAATGGGAGGGGAAGAGAACAGGAGCCCTCTAACTGAATTCAGATAGCTAGCAACAGCACACCTTAATACAATAATAAGTACTAGCTACCATAATATTAGGAGTAGGGGAAAGGGCATGTCCCCCAGTGTGGTCATCCCACTGTGCCAGCAAGGTTCCCTTACAGATAATAATAGAAGAAATAAGATGCATCTGACTATCAAAGAAAGACACAAAAATACCCTATGCTCCCACCTGTGTTCACTTGGAGGGAAGTAGGTAAGCAATTTGTTTATGAAATCCAGGGTTACCAAAACTATCCCCAGTAGTATGATAGCTTCCAAAACAACCCTTTCCTTTTGACATCCCTAGCAAACTTAGGTAAGGCAGTGCTGAAGTGCAGAAATTCTTGCCCACTGTGCACCAGGAGCTCCACAGCCAGGGACCCACACAAAGCAAAATGGCTTCCACAAACAAAAGTGTGTCCGTACAAAGGCAAGTTAATGGCTAAATAGTAACTCTTCTCCCTTATCCTCTCCAACTGGAGAAGGGCAATATATACATATGTTAGGATACATTTAGCAAGCTAAAGAATAATACGGTAAGATATCCATTTAACAAGACAAACAAGAATAGAAAATACTGAGCGGAGGCCAAGCTAAGCTCAGCACAGCTAAGGAGGAGTGAGAATACTGATGGCTGTATGCCACTTTTTCAGTTCTCTGGATTCTGTTGTCAGCCAGGGACTGATCTGGCGTCTGGTATAAATTAGAACAGTTTGAGAGCCACTGTAAATTATGCTGGGCCAAAAAGGACCCCAACCCAGTTATAGCAAAGAAGAATGGCTAGAATGTGGAGGTGCTCTGTCCACATCCCTATTCCCCAGCCATGCATCAAACACACCCTTACCCTGCAGACTGCAAGGGGCATCAAGGGAAATCTCAAATGGCTGGTTTAGCAAGCTTTGCACCCTTTATGGTGGTGGAGCCTATATGAAAGAATCACCCTGGAACCCAGAATTGTGGTCTAGCTTAGTGAAATGAGGTAACATTTCCATTACAGAAGGAAACTTAGCTTTTACAATTCCCAAAGGTGCTATTATTTCAGTGACCAATGCAACAATTCTACTGTAAGGTCAACTTAATCACTGTGTTTTAGAGACAAAGGATGGTCTTATAGTTGAGGCATTGGACTTGACAAAGAAGTGCTGCATTCAATTCCTAGCTCTGCCCTGGACATCCTCTGTGACCCTTGAGTGAGTCCTTTAATCTCTGTCTTGGCTTCTCATTTGTAAAACTGCAATAAGATTTCCTCTCTCTCCCTCTTTGTTTGTCTTGTCTCTTCAGATTGTAAGTACTTTGGGGTAAAATGATCTCTTACTATGTGTTTGGACAGCACCTAAAACAATGATGGTTTGATTTTGGTTGGGGCTTCTAAGTGTTACCATGGCATAATTAAATAAATACATATATTAATAAAATAATAAGAGATTTGCAGCATTCCAACGTACAGAGATGTACATTTTGATAACTGTAACTGAAACTGATCTTAAATAAATATCGGCTTAAATGCAATGGGTCTACAAAGGTCAGCAATTGATATAAACCCAGAATACTGGATGGGTGAATTTTTAGAAATTGAAATAAACCAATAAAATGAAATAATGTTTTTTAAACAATGGATTGGTCTTTGTGAGCATGCAGAATGCAATAGGTCAGCTTTTCATAACATTTAAAATATATTGGACAATCCCCAAAATGGCAATCTTGCCTGTAGGGTTGATGGGTGTTAGCTGTGATTCTTGCTGCATATTACTGAATGGTGTAGAAGGGAATTTTTCCTTCACAGTACACTTGTCTTGTTTGCATTAGGAAAGGATTTTTCCTTAAATTGGTATCTGTGCTTTTTTCCAGTAGAATACAGGAATTTCACATGAGGCTTGGACTCCAGGAATATGCCTAGTTTGGCTATCCCCGTGTGTTTACTTACCACTAGGGAGTGGGAGGCAGCTCCATATGTAGAATATCTATGAACACTACTATATGAAACCCACTATGCTGTAAGAGTTATCCAAGTTGCTGCCTCACAGTATAGAATGCATCTGGACTCATTTAACCATGTGAAACAAATTTTTAAAATGTCAAATGTTTGCTATAGAATAGTGCCTTGAGGGAGAGGGAGTGACATTTGTGCTGCTTTGCTGGTATCATCAGCCTGGGAAGAAGAATATATCTGGCATCACATTTAGTCTGATGAACATGATGATAATAAGATAAAATTTCCTTAAGCATTGGCAGCATGTATTTACTACTACAATCCCATCAGGGCTGTCAGGTCACATAAAAAAGGCAATAACAGAAGACAGTTGCAGGAAGTAGGTTATGTAATAAGATCAAGCCAATGAAAGTCTGGCATCCAACGGTAATTCTTCTAACAGTGCACACTGTCTGTTTAACCACAGAAAGAGCTACCTGCATACAAGGACTAAAACTAGGTATAGCAGACTGACTGACAGGGAACACAGAGGCTTTCTTGTGGGTAAATTTGCCAAATAGTAAAAATTCATAGCTAAAAGTTGATTATTCCAGTTCCTGACATTCACAAAAACCTACAGTACAGTAACTCTCATCCTGACAAATATGAGTAACTGACTTTTAAAACAGTCTGAGAAAATGATTCAAATGAAGGAGACATAGGGAGCTAACAAAGGAGGAAACAAGTGCAAATTGGTAGGTTTTCAATTGCTTTAGAGTCATAATTTGACACCATTAGGTTAATATATGGGCACGTGCCAGCACGGCTTCTTTTAAGGATCTGTCAGTATTTCTATTTTCAACCTCATTTTTCAGGGGTTAATAACATGGCCATAAAAATTCAATACAAGCAGAAACTTGGTCTTGATGCTCAGAAGAGTATTTTCTTTATACGTTTTTGAGACAGGGGCAATAGACAGTGCAGTGGATTAATATCTAGCCTTTCACCTCTGGAAACCTCAATCTAAAGCATTTCACAGTGATTTTTCCATCCAAAGATACACAAGTATTTCACAAACATTAAGGTCAAAATTTTCAAAAGCTTTTCTGGATGCAAACTGTCATTTGGACAGACACCAGGGGGTCAAGAGAGGGAGGGCAAGAAGGAGATGACCATCTTGAGGATCTTCAAACTGGGTAGCCTGGTGCAATCTGTGTTGTGATAACACCCTGGGACTTGAATGCTCTGAACTGCTAAGTTGGGCCGTGGTTTGGTTGATGGACATTTACAATTCTTTTTTCAGGCCTGTGGTGAAGGTGGTGCAAACAGGCAGATCCTGTTGCCCTCAATTTATTGTAATTGAGACATAGCAAAACTAAGACGCACAAGTGAAGCTGGTCAGCCAGCAGCCCTCTACTGGCTCCACTACATGTTACTCATGCTTCAGAAGAAGCTGGGATAGGACCCATCCACCCCTATCTTTATCTTTCCCATAATTTTGCTCCTGGCTGAAGTTTTTAGAGGTTGCAAAGCCTTAAAAAAAAACCAACCCAAAACAACCTCTGTTCCAACATAGTCCCAGGTTACTGAGAAAAGAAAGCTTTTATCTGTTTTCTCTAATAGCTGGTGGTCCCCCTCTCTATTGATTTATAGTGTCAGGGGATGTCATCTTCTTGAACAGCTCCAAAGCGTGTTGGACATGCTGGCCAGGCAATTGCTTGTTGTTATGGGCAGGTTCAGAACGGTGTTGTCTAGCTGTGTGTCCTTCTGATATGCCTCTTTACCATGAGGCGCCTGGAGCAACAGAGGGTTGGCATGAGGGACTTACCTGTCTTACTACCCATCCGCCTCCTCCCCGCCCGCCAAAAGAGAATTCTGCTGAGGGTGGAAAACCCCTGTTCACTGTGCTTGGGACAGCTCCATGTACCGGAAAGCTGAGATGCTGAGGTTTCTCAGTTATACGAACAAGAATCTCAGGCATGATGTTTTGAGAATATGTATTAAAAAATAAAAGTGTGGAGTCATTCTGGATACAGTTGCCTACAATAATAAGGCAAACCGTGAGCAATGCAGTAATTCACCATAGCACATGAGCATAATTCATTAGCTTCACTTCCCCATATTAGGGGCTTCTTTCATGGCAGTTGCCGTTGGAGTCCTTTGGATTCCACTCTGGGCCAAAGGCAAACCATGAGAAGGGTGCTATAGTGCTTGTCACTAGAAGGAAGTGTGTGTGGGGGGTGATATTTAGGGAAAGAGGATGAACATGTAGTCAGTATAGCATGGAATTATACAAGAGTAGCTTGGGCAGCCAGCAATGAGCTCCATCCCCATACACATGCATACCTTAAAAATGGGGAAACATTTTTAAAATCATGGAAAGTCAATGTGTTTTGAAAACCTGCACCATCTGAGCGGGAAGGTGTCCTTGAAAATGTGTCAAGGAATTTGTGACTAGACTCCACAACTCCTGGTGCCAAGTGCTAATGTTAGTCACAATGCCAACCTCCTCCCTGAGACAAACACTGAAAATAAATCTGGTCATTTTATTGGGGTGTCTAATGCAGACTTGCCAACAAACCAAAACTACTAACTCATGTCTGGCTGGAACTAGATCTGGTCAGAAAATTTTAATCAAAACAGCTTTCCTTTGGATAATGCTGTTCTGACTAAACTGAAAGAATCTGGACAAAAAAACAAAACAAAAAAAATCTTGAAATTTTTCATGGGGCAGAAAATTTTACTTCCCAGCCAGCTCTGGAAGCAGCAGGTAGTCAGTGCTGGTCATGAGTAAGATGCATTGGCATAGTTATGTGGATCTGGGGGAAAACTGCAGACATGAGCCAGCCAAAGATTCCAGCTGGTAGAAGCAAAAGCTGCCAAAGCAGGCACCTTTGGACATTCAGAAAACTTTCTACAGTCTTGACTGGACTTTCTGTGCTCTGTGCTGATTGGCTGTTTGCTCCAAGTTTCCAGCTCCCCCACTTCCCTTCACCTCAGCTTCAATCCACCCTTGCCCCTCTTAACTACTTCTCCCCTACCCTGTCCCATCTCTCTTTCCTTTTCTTTTCATTTAGCTTATCTGCTCCTGACTAAACCCACTCAGAACAAACAAACAAAACTCTATGGAAGTAAAATGCCATTTGCTGCCATCCCCATTGTTCACTATGCCTGTGTGTATTAACCCTTCACCCACTGTGTATCTCTTTTGGTTGTTTAGACTGTAAACCATTGGGGGCAGGGACTACCTACTATGTGTTTGTAGTGCCTAGCACAATGGGGCCCCTTGCTTGGTTGGCCCTTGGCTTTACCATAATAAACATGATTCTAATAATATATGGAAACATCTGTCGAGCAGTTGCATTATGCCAGTTTCATCCAGCTCTATTACCACCTGACCTTAATAAAAATCAATATGAAAAAGTTGAGAACATTTAGAAATCAAGTCACTTGATAATTTGTAAATTAGAAGAGTGAGAAAAGGAATACTCGTTACACTGGTTTCAGGTACCTTCCCCACCACAAATAGCTGGTTTTTTAAACATAAAATTCTTCAGACCTTTATTACTTAATAAAAGGACATACATAGGCCCTTTTAGACTCCAGTCCCGCAAATACGTAGGCACGTGAAGGTTAGTGGTAAAGCTAAGCACATGCCTAAGTCTTTGTAGGATAGAGGCCTTAGTAATTAACATTTTAAACTAAATCCTAAATTTTAATATTTTAAATAATTTTTGTAGCTGGCTATTGTGCATGTAAAGTAAGATTTATCCATTTTTGTTAGCATCTGTATCTATGTTAGCATCATAATGGCTCCATAGCGCAGACCGATCATGTTGCAGTAGACTGCTAATACATAAGGATTTTTAAATTATCTGGATACAGAGGGCCAAATTCTGCTCTTTGTTACACCAGAGTAACTCTAGACTAACTTTATTTTTTTCAGTGATATTTAAACATTAATTTTTTAAAATCTTTTCTAAAAATACCTGCCAGCTCTATAACTGTGAACAGTGTGAAAGGTCTCTACAGAAGCTGATGTTTTAGTGATGGAAAAGCACAAGGCTGATGATGCAAAGTAGCACAGAGAAGAATTTTCAGATCCCAACTCTGGGATGAGTTGCGGCTGCTTCACAGTGCTCCAAGAACAAATTCAGGGCCAGAACTCCAGTGGATTTCCCCAGCCAAGAAGTTTTGATGGCACATAGCACTAGGTGGCATAGGGACAGTGTAGGTGGGCCTATGCCATCCTCCTTTCATAGATTCCAGCATGGTAGCATGCCAGGATCATAAGGTGCATGTCAGAATGTAAACGGTTTGCCCAGTGCTCTGGCTATTTTGTGTCCCTAGCAGCCCTGTGATAGCTGTTCTATAGACTGTTCTAACTCAAGTAGGAGGCCAGGCAGGCCCCAATGTAGCCCCAGAATTTGGAGGGCTTTTCCCTACTCACAGGGGCAGCTCAGAAATGGCCTGTCATTCTTTCTTACTCATTAGCCCTATGGTGTCTCGACTTTGATGAAGGGATAACACATGTCACACCGTGATGACAGGTTACAGTACAACTAGTCTCTAGCTGGTATGATCCTCAGGCAGAACTAAAAGAGGAGTGTCAATTTTAACTCTGAATTTCTTGAAGTTCCACAGTTATATTTATTGTTTTTATGTTTTAATGAAATACAGGAATGCCCCATGCTAAGTCAGACAGAAGAAAATTTAGATGCCAAATATGTGGCATCCCCACACACTAAGTGGCACAATGCCCACAGACGTAACATTTCCTTTACCCAGCTAACTTTATCACAGAAGACGAATGAGGAACATATGCACTTTCATAGACTTCTCAGCTGAAACTTCATGCAAAAGAGCTAGACTTACAGTGAATGGGCAAAAACAAATTAAACAGGAACCAAAAATATGTTTCTTTGGCTTCAAACCAAAACCATATAAAAGCCAAGAACAGTTTGAAAACCAGTTTCATGCTAGAAAGGAAATGCTAATAAGGCATATGATACTTCATAAACTATTTGTTAGACAAGGTCAAAACAATTTAATCACATCAATTTCCCAATGAAAAATGCCCTTTCTGCAAAACCAAAAAAATTTAGTTTTGCTGAAAAATGTTGAATCCGAAGGACAGCTCCTTAGCTGCCCCCTGGAAGGCTCTTGTCAATTTCACTTTCCACCAGTGAAACTGACAAAATCTCTCCTAGAGGCTGCCAAAGCTGCTTAGCCTGCTTGCCATCCCCCTCAGCCTCTGTGGCCCTGGAGCAGGGGAGCTGGGTCAAGGCTGAGCAGTGGGGCTCTCTGCCTTTCCAGATGGTGGAATAGAAATACCTTGTTAATTTCACAAGTGAAATGGATTTTTGTCTTGAAAACCTTTCCTATGAAAACTTTTGCAGTTTTAACATTACATCCAAGTTTGGGACAATTTTTTTTTTTTTCAAAAATGCAAACATTTCACAGGAAGTTATTTCCATTTTCTGTCCACCTCCACTATTTATTGTACAAATACTTCTCATGTAATACTTGCTCAACTTTGCTGAGGATCTCAAAATGCTTATACATCAGTGATGTAGGCCTCAGTAGCCATGTCAGATAGGTATTACTATTCCTGTTTTACAAATATTGAAACTGAGTTACACAAAGTGATTAACTTAATTGCCCACAATCACACAGTGATTAAGTGGCACAGCTGGAATTAAAACTCAGCTCTCCTAACTCTCTCTCCGAGATACCTCCGCTTGGTTCTGGTTTGTGAAGTTCAGATGAGAGCTGTGGAGTGGTGATCTTCAATCTTGTGTGGCTTGCCTAGTGTCTGTTAGAGCTTTAAATTGACTGCCCTGTTTTCCATGAAGGGAAATCAGCAGTAGGAGCCTGGTTGTTCTCTCAGCCCCTGCCTACAGAGGGAAGCCAGATGGGACTCATCTGGAGTGTGGAAATAATTATTCTTCCACTGAATCCTCTGGAAGTCAGGTGCCCTGCAGGGTCAGACTCTAAATTGGGAAGGGTGTAGCCCCTGGGATAGGCAGCTGGCCTGAGACAGCATCCCCCCCCATGATCCTGCAGGAACTGTGAAGCATAAGATAATGAGGTTCCAGTCATCATTATTTGCCTTTGTCTTTCCTTTCTTTAGCAGATCCCCTTGAAGGGTTTTTTAAGACCGGGAGGGGGAAAGGAAGGGCAGCATGAGAGTGTGGCTTTTGAAGGATCATTCTGATATGGGGGAAAGCGAGCCTCTCACGCTGTTCTGCCGACATGGCTCAAGATATGTGTGTGACCCACCACATGCATGATTCGAGGAATGTGTATAGGTTTGACGGGTCCAATCACTACCTTAACAAACACTCTCACTTGATGCAGTGACCCAACAGAAATTTTGCAAGTATAAACTGAGAGGTTATTTAGCTAATGCCAGAATAGAGGAAGATATAACCCCAGTATACTCTCTTCTTTGTCCCTTCCTCATGGCATGGCTGTTAAACACATTGGGTGAAATGAAGATTAACTGACAAACCTCTATTTTGCAAACCAAACAGAAAGGGAAGTTATTCAACACTGCAATATTTCTGTGGAAAGACATCAAAGACGTTGTGAGGCAACTCCTGATGTGCTGATGCCTCTGAAGCAACAGAAGTGATCGTGCAACAAAAATCTAAGAAACAATATTTCATCTCTTTTCCTGTGGTCCTTGATTAATGCAACACAATTGGTCATTTACTGTACCATTCCATGAGTGACTTCCTCAAGGGCTCTAGAGTTAGGAAGCCAGCAGATGGCAAGAAAATACTCACCTGTCTCTTTAGGATCAACTTGAGGCAGTGTAAGGAGTGAGCTACTGAGTGGGTGAACTTACTTGACATCAAATGGTAAGGGTCTAAGTGTATTTAATCATGTATTGAATAGATCATATATATCACATATTAGCTAGTAATATACAGGCAAGTGCATAACCAGTATAACTAATACAATGGTTAGCCTAACTTTTAGGATGGCCTTTGAATAACTCTTTTTGGTAAGTAGTACAAACAAAGCCATTTGGCTTACTAGGCTTTGGCTCACTAAGTATCCTGTGATTCAATTCTTGAAATGTCCTTGGTTTTGGGAACAGGACAAGGATGAAGTTAATGAGAGGTTACAATAAACTCACCAAATATAATCAGGATAAACAATGAAAGTCCCCACAGCCTCTATAAAATATTAAGATTGATAGTTCTGTTATTGTTAATAAACATGTTATATAAAATGGCATCTCATGCAGAATCTCATATTTGGTCAGAATTGTTATTAATTATCATGGAACAAATCAAAGGAGAGGGGTACGGATAAAAAGCATGGTTTCATGTTGGATATAAAAGGATGTATGGAGACTTAAGTCATTGACTTTGTTTATGTGCAGCCTTTGGCTGTATATACTCAGCCAAATCATTGGCCTGACATATAACAATTGATCACTGGGGTAGGGCCCTTTAACCCTATGCTGAAATAAACCTGTTCTTTGGATTTCAACTCTGGCGTTAGCAATGTTTCTGTCTGCTACAGCAATCAGTGGTTATCATCTTTGCTAGGCTCATAAGGTAAACTGTGGGCCTGCTAGTCCTAAAAACATCCTTACAAGCACAGTATACTATTTTTACAAGGATTCTCCTTTAGGCAGATATAGTTAACTTGCTAATTTATAGGAGTTGGTTAATCCTTTTTTGGCACTGGCTTTGGAGTCCTAACGGCTGAATTTCTCAAGTGAATTCTTCTTCCTCTTTCCATTTTGAGAATAAAATAAGCAAGGTGACTAAAGGGTAAAAATACTCCTGTGCCAAGTCATAACTTCTATTGTAATTGAGCATTTATTCATACACCTCATTTTATTTGTGAAGCAAATGCATCCATCATAATTGCTAGGGTTGTTTGCTGAAAAAGCATTCAGAATAAACCTTCTTGTGTAGACAATCAAAAATGGTTTTGGCAGATAATTCCTCAGTAGTGATTAGGTTTTTAAAAGGTTCATATATAATTACATTTAAAAAAATCTACATTCAAAGGACATTCAGATTAGGGATGTAAAATATCATTTAGGAAAACAGCTGCTTAAACAATTGAAATGTATATAGTTTAAACCGTTATCCGCTATGATATTTTACATTCCTAGGAGGATTGTGGGGGGCACCCAGGAGCTGGAGGGGGGCAGCCCAACATGCTTTGGCCCCACCACTGCATGGGGCCCTGGCCCCTCCAATCACTCCTGGAGCCTGCCACCCCCATGCCCACAGGAGGGGATAATAAGGCAGGGGTGGAGCCCGCTGCCACCCTGGAGCCCGCCAATCAACCCAAAGCAGGCCCTCCAAAGCCAGGATGCCGATGCCCTCGGAGCCCAGCCCAGAGTGGGATCTCCAGAGATGGGCCACTGCCCCCAGAGCCCACTGATTGCCCCAAAACAGGTCCTCCAGAGCTGGTGGCACTGCCACCCCCAGATCCCGTTGCCCCCCAGCCTGCAGGAGAGGACACTGCACTCCCTGCCCACCCCCATCCACTATGCCCTGTCCATCAGCCCCCGTCATGCACCTGGCCCTGCCCTAGGGCTGGGGACACTCAGATCCTTCACCCGACACCCCCAGATCCTTCAATGGGTGCACCTCAACTGCTGCCCGGCTTGCTGCTGTTCATGCTGACACTGCTGCTGGCGCCAAAGTTAACCTCTCAGCTGCCAGGGCTTACTCCTGCACATGCCCGAGCACATATCCTAGCCCTCTCCTCAGCATCCTTTCCTCCCTTCAACACCACGTCCCCACTCACCCCCCAAGTGCACTGCCGACCCCCCCATGCAGCGATCAGTTAAATGGCTAATGCAGTTTGTAAATGGTAAGATTAATACTTACCATTGAACCGTTTGATACTTTACATCCCTAATTCAGATTGCAAAACCAAGCACTCAAAAGTTACAGTGTGTCAGAATTCAGATTGCTTGTACAATCTTTCACATGCTATTTTGAGTGTGTGTGTATGCAAAGGTGGTGCCAACCAAGGAAGCAGCTCTAACTTAAGCTGGCTGGAGTGGAGTTAGAAAGCAGGTTTGCTGGAGTATTTCTCCTCTGTGTGCACGCTTGGCTTGACTCACTTGTGTTGCCTCAGGTCCAAGCACTTCTTTAAAATAATGACACTACTGGTCCAACTTACCCTCCTGTGACCTATCACGCACTCTGCTTCCACCAGGTAAACTGGCCATTCATGGAAGGAGGACACATGGCACCTCAGGGCAGTGATTGTTTTCAACTTTCTGTTCCTGAGGCTATAGTCATTCAAATGCTGGCAATTTACACAATGCCTTTAGCATGGAAGCCTGGGCATTATACAATTTACTGGTCAATTTTCAAGTATTATCCATCTTGCATAAAATAAAGGATAAAAAGTGCTCTAGACCAGATTTTCTACACTGCTCACCAGGTGGGGCACAGTCAAGTAGCCAGTTGCCTAATTCTCTGCTTAGCCCCCATGGCGGTAAGGTAGTAGTGTGGGAGCTAGCTCTCAACCTCCTGGGGATTTCCCTTTGCTGAAAGAATTCTGAGCTAGATGGATGCACTCCCTTTATGCCACTCAAGAGAATCTAGCCTTCTGACTTCAAAAGCCAAATCCTACTTTTCTTGTGCACACAAATCAAACAGCAGTTGGTTCTTGTGGACCAGACCTTTGTGCAACCACACAGAGGGAACCCCCCACCCCTCCTTGCGTAGCTCTATACTCTTCCATAACTAGTGACCAAGCAAGAACACTCTTAGCTTTAGAGGGAAAGTTGACTTATATGTTGACATTTTCTTTCAATAAGCAATGTGGGTTCCAGAACTTTTGCAACCCTGGGGTAGATACCAGCCAGTCAGCCTAAAGGCTGACTAAGTCCCCATAATAAGGCTATGCTCCTCGTACCTCTCTAAAGCACACTGCCTCCTAGTGCTCTGCCTATGTTACTGTGCCACCATACTGGCCATAACTATGGTTTCCATGCTAAAAGCGGGATCTAGACCTATAGGATACCAGCATCCTCACCCTAAAAGCATAGTCTACTCCTCTAGATTTCTCCCATGTTGCTTAGTACTGCGTCCTACATACACGAGCCACATGGTTCTTAATTTTCCAATCCTTATGCACACAGTACTCCCTTTGAAGACAGTGGCAGTTGTGGCTGAAAAAGGAAAGGAGGATCAGGCCCTGAGACTACTAGCTAGCTCATTAAAAGTCAGTGCAATGATGTGTTCAACAAGAAGGTCGAATATTGAAATAAGAATGTTTCAGACTTGAAGTAGTCCCAGTGCTCCTGTGGGCCAAAGTAATGTGTTTACATATTACATGCAGAGTGAGGCTTAGCTGTACGAACAACCTTGTGAAAAGAAAATTCTGCTGAAATTAAATACTCAAAGAAGATAGGTGAGTGGTGATTTCATGAAGTAAACAGTGATTGAGGACAGAAGAGAAAACAGCAGGGCTCTGCGTGAAGCAAATTAATTCATGCTGGAGTTTTACACTCTTCAAGAAATTAAATTGCTCACTTCCTAATCAGCTCAGCTCCTTGGTATGTGATTTCTTTTCCTCTTACTCCTTCTCTTTTTTTTAGCATGATTTGTTTTATGCGAAAAACCCATCATTTATTTTGTTACTGTATTTGAAAATTATTCTCTATGAGGCTGCATTTCTTTATATTGCTGTGTGGAATTCAGTACACAGTCACGTCTTTTACGTTCCTTTTTTGCTGTTCTTGAGAATGTCAGCTCTGTCTCTGCGGATAGTTTCTTTATTTCTTCTGTCTTTACACTCCATAAAGATAAATTATGGAGCTATATTACTACTATATCTATCTAGTATGATAAGATTTTCTTTCTCTTTTGGGACAAATATATCAAATATACAAGTTAATGCTAGATATAGACCCAAACATCAGATTCATTGTCCCTATTCCTGAACTTTGTAGAACTTCAGATGCAGATCCATAGATGCATCTGACCTTTGTGGAGCCTTGTAACAGGGGGGCTTGGAGGGCCAGTCAGCCTAGTGGCTGAAGCACTCGACTTCCTGCCCCCTGCTTCTGTGGTCAAGGTGACTGAGTTTTTACAGGGGGTTGCGGTAAGAGATCTTAGGCCTTCCCACTCCACTGGGCTGCAGCCCAAGGCCCTGTGTAAATCAACCACTGACCCTGGGGACCTCCCAGAGTCTATATCCACTGCCTGGGCTACTTCTTATTGTTGCCCTTCCGTTTGGGGAATGGCTCATGTAGTCCAAGTTCTTGTGGTGACTTGTCTTTAGTAGTGCTTCCTCATGGACCTATGCTATGGTCCCAGGTTCCTCCAGGTAGGACAGCCATAAGTTTGGCAGGGTCAGATGCCCACAAGGTCTCTGGGCTTCGGTCATCCGAGTTCTTAGGCCAGGTGCTTCTAGACCTCTTTCTCTGTCTTTTTTGGCCAGGAAGACAATGCTTGGTTCCTGGTAGCTGCCTCAGCTGTCAGAATAGTGATCTTTCCTTCAGGTAGGGAAGCATCTAGCGCCTGCCTCTTTGCCAGTCAGCCTGACTAAGCCAGGCTCCCTCCTTTTCTTTCTCCTCCAGGCCTGACATTGGCTGCAGGCATAACGGGGTGAAGCTAGCTGGGCCCAAAGGCTCTCCTTAATCCCTCCTGTGTTGGTGAGCAGTTTCTCTGCTTTACCACAGGCCTCTTTGTATAACTGGCTGATCCACAGCACCAAATCAAAATACATCTTCATTTTGAAAAATTGTATTTGGATCCAAATCCAGAACTCATATTTACAACTCATTTCTAATTAATATACAAATATTATGGCTGGGGTGATCGAGTATTATTATCCTTCATCCAGAAGATGCCAGAACAAAGGCAGCACAAGCATGTTACATGTTGCCTGGGTCAACTGGGACAAGAGCTCTGGTTTAATGGTCAGGGATGAGTGACAGGTAGGCTCTGGGTTCACTGCTCTATCTTGGTATGTACCATTCAGCCACCTATCTCTCCCCACTGGAAAATTGGGTTGACCTAGGGTCTAAGGAGTCTGACTGACTGGGGAGGTGGACAGGACTGCTCTGGTGCCTTTCACTTCAAGGAAGGGTGCTGAAGCTCAGCCAGCTGATCCTATCCATGTTCTGTTATTGGTTCAACACCCTCAGCTCACCCCTGAACCTGGCCAGCAGGGGCTACACTGGGTCTCTGTGGGTGTTCTGAGCTTCCCCCTGGGTGCCTTCCATCTCCAGGCCCTGCAGAGGCTGCTTTATAGTGCCAGTAGTGCAGAACAGAATGTGCTGGTCCACACCTTCCTCCACCACCTCCAAGGGTCTGATATAACTGGCAGCTCTTTTATCTCCACATAAGAGACCTCCCCCAAGACCTCTCTGGGCTGCTGGTCTTCTACCATGACCTCCTTAGGATCTGGAAGCTAGTCTCCATGACCAAGTCCATATTGGCCACAGAGGAGAATGACCTCCTATCAGAACCCCTGCTACACAATCTATACCTTAGTCTGCAGGTGGCAGAGTCCCCCTTGGTGCACTAGAGAATGGTCTTGCCTGACACCAGCAGAGTCGGAGAGCTATGGTCCAAGGGACTGTGTGGGTCCCAAGGCACTTGGCCAGCCCATAGGGCTGCCACCCCTGTGCACCCTCTGTTGTGCTCCAGGAAGTGAGGGCAACCTTGCCTCCTGCCTCTCTTATTTTCTTTGAGAGGGTCCTGCAAGGGGGTGCACCCCACCCATCCTTTACCTCTAGACCTCTGGAACTTGTCATCGGGCCTATGCCCCACGAGCCTCCTGGCCACTGCTGACACGACACTGAGTTGGCTGCACAATATCCAGTCAGTCCGCCTTTGAACCATGCCAGAGAACATCTGTACACACTTGTGCTTCACACCATCCATTTCCTCGCCCTCATATCCTGCCCTGACAGCAAGTGGTGGGACCTGCTACCACCTGAGGAAAGTGAGGAACTCTGGTGGGTCAACCTTTACTTCATTTTGGTTTGACAACCTATGAGGGATATTAGTTGGCAGCTCCTTTATGGAGCTATAGGCAGGCATGTGTATCTGGTACAGTTCACAAACTCCCTTGACACCCCTTCTGTGGTTAAAAGGAGACTCTGGAGCACATCTATGTAGGGTGCATCAGGTTGCAGGCCCTCTTATGGCTCCATCAGAACTACTTATTGAGGTTCTCCCCTCACCTCCTCATTTATGCACACCCTATCTGTGGTCCCATAAAGTTGCAAGACCTTGTCATCAACCTGCTCCTGATGCTGGCCTAGATGGCTATCCTATATTCCAGGAGAAAGAAACTGGATGGGAATTGATCTGGGACTGTAGGGTCTATTTCTGATCCTTTATTCAATCATGCCTCCAGGGATAGCTCCTCTGGGCAGTGTCCAATGACTCCTTAGATGCCTTTGAGGAGGAATGAGTGCTGCCAAGAGTCCTCTGCCTGGTGTCCCCTTCTGGAACCCTGGTTTTCAACCTTTGACCTCACTCTTGTCTCTGTTTTATTCATTCGTTGTTCTCAGAATTTAGTTGTGGCCTGGGTCTAATGGCTCTTCTCCCTCAGTTTGAGAGGGTGAGCTTCTAGCTTTGGATGGGCCTAGACCCACCTGCCCCAGTACTTGCAAATAATGCAGGCATGTTAAGTGCAGACTATTGTTTTAAAATGGTAATGACAACCACAGAGAGAAAATGCGAATACCCAGTATAAGATATAAAACCTTGGGGATAAATCACAGTATTCTGGAAATGACATCAATGTTAGTAGGTTCTGAGCTACAATACAAGCATTATGCTGCACACAGTTCTTTCAATCTCTGTTTGATTGTTAAACATTCTCAAAATAAATCCTGTTATTCTGGTACTCAGATACCTTGCATAAATTACTACACTCATTATCCATTATTCAGAAGCCAAAGAGACAAACAGTCACAAATCTTTCTGTAAACAACCAAAATTATCTGTGGGCATCACACACTACTAGAATATAGAAAGCCTCTGGGTTGGTTTTCCCATACAGGCCACGATTCAGCAAAGCACTTAAGCCCATCTCTATTCAGAAAAGCACAAATTTAAACACATGCTTATACTTAAGCATGTGTTTAAATGCTTTGCTGACTCAGGGCCAAAGTTCTGAGCAGACTTTAACCTCGTTGCTTTTTGACGGGAATGCATTTCTTTCGCAGCACTCATGTTTGACTGAACTTGTGAGATTTCCACCATTCTATTGGCTGTTATTTGTAGCAGAAATCTTGTGACAACAGCTCACCAGACTTGTGTGTCTATGAATCTAACCATATCCCTGATTTGGCCTCAAGCCCAAATACTAAGCCTCATCTGAAACCTGATCCAGTTCTGTATCTGAACACATCACCGCCTCATCTTGGATAATAAAATATAGAAACTGAATTATCCCATAACCCAGGGAGGTGGTTCATCTAAGACAGGGTTGAGGTACATGTGGGATACTGTTTTATGGACAAACAATTAATTTATCTCCAGGGCTGTCATGACTGCATCTTTCAACAGCACTACATTCCTTAAAAAATGTTGTACTGCTAGCCTTAAAGACTCAACATGATTTAGTTTTAATTTAGGTTAATTTCTAACTCTATTGTCATCGTAAGTCTGAAATTCCCTAAGATGTATTCAAACTATTGCTAACACAAGTAACTTTTGCTAGGGGCTGGAACAGTGTTTGCAGTTTTTCTTCAAGCTACTACACCTCAACCCTTTTCCTCATGTGAACCTTTTTTATTTTTCTCAGTGAAGAGAACTGCAACTGCCTTAACTGCTTCTTCCTTTTCTATAGAAGGAGAATAAATGAAAGGGTGAATCTGCATTCTAGTCACACAATATCTCTTTGCTTCATTCTTTATTTTTCTTCTGAGCAGCTAAAATGGGAATAGCTCTAAATGTCTGCATTCCCATTTCTGAGGACATACTAAGCATCACTTCAGGTGATGTGTCTTTTATTCTGAGAGGTAAAATTAACAAGGCCAAATGATAAAATTTGTATTAACGCAGTCAAAATGAGTTGACAATTGTTATGGAAACCTTCTGCTCTAACCTTTGCTTCTAGCACAGCAAGTAAGTCACTTGTCTCTTTCACAAGTATGAAGCTATGCAGTCAAAACTTGCTTATAGTACTTTGTAGTTCATGGAAATTTCAAAGCAAATTGTAGCCAAAAAAAAAAAAAAAAAGACAGAAAAAGAAGAAGAAAAGGCAAATCTGTTACTATGAGTTTGATTATCATGCTCTTATTAATTAACTATTATTAATGGTGAACTTGGGCAATGTAAGAAAATCCCTGATCCTTTGCCCTGCTCCTAAACTGAACGGATGCCTTCATTACAGTTCTTGTAAATTCTGCCTAGCCTCTCTGTCACTCTGCCTACTCTTTTCCTTCTGTCACATCTTTTAAGATGACGAACCAGCAGGCTTTCTTACCATTGTGTACAACAACTGATTTCCCAGTTTCTATACATCATAGTGTCTCTGACAGGAACCCTGAAGTGTGTGAGACTTCCCATTCTGGGATTTCTTCACAGAGGTTTGATTTATTATGGACTGATTGTGAGACTGCATAACTGAACATCTCTGAACCCCCTATTTTTTGCAGTTGGAAAAAGTATGTGCAGTCTTACATGAATTTGTATCCTATATTTTATTATATTTTCACGGTAAGTCTCAAGTTTTATTCCGCACGGTGCAAGTATGAGCCTTGACTAATCCCTGTATATATGGCTCATTAATTCTCTAGAGCTTTAATTTAAAATTTACGTTCCAAAAGTCACAAGCTTTTTACTACTGTCTATTTAGTCTGGCATCACTTTACTAATATCTTCTTAATGTGACATCAACTACTAAACAGCAATAAAGGTGTTAAAAATGCCCATCTTATATAATATCATTACAGGTTTACTATATTAGAGGTGTTTTTTTTGTCTGTCCTATGTCTTTGGCTTGAAAAATTGGTTTGTCCTGAGAATTGCCAAGTTGACTGAAAGGAAAGGAAAATGGACCTGCTATGTTTGGAGAAAACTTAGCAACATGTTTTTGAATCATAGGAAATTTAACCTGATTTGAAAATGACCTTTGTCTAACATTTCATTGGCTCTTTCTAGCCTCGCTCACCTGCTTCTCACTACGCCTTTAAGCTTTCCATGTAATGAAATCTCCATGAAGATTCACTCACCATCTATATTTGAAGAAAATAGATGCTATTTAGGCAAAATTATTCATATTTTGTGTGTGTTGATAATTTGGTGTCCAAACTTCCTCCCATTGATTTCAATAAGAACTACAGTCCTGATTGTGCCTCCATGAATATCAAAGGGACTGTTGACGTTGAATTAACTGGTAGCATGATTGACCACACTAGCAATGAAGACACAGTAACTCAGATTAGCAGCTTGTCTTAAAGCAGTACCACTTAGAGGACTTGGAGGTGTCAATGGCCTAACAGTGAGTACACCTGACTTCTAGCCCCTTGTCTCAGGGGAGAGGCAGAGATGCCTGGTTCCTGACCTAGGCCAGAAGTGTTTTGGCGTCTATCTGCATCTGGGCCTTTGCCATTAAGGGAGCTGTTGGAATTCCCTCTGAGACCTCTCCTCTTGGCTTATCCAGAACACCTCATCCAGTTCGGGGACAACATTTCATCCAGTTCTCCGGGATCCAAAAAACTCAGTTTGACTCCAGGTCATCACTCAGGATACTTTATTAGGCCTCTTTGCCCATGCTGGTCAGGCCCAGTCGCAGGGGATTGGGTGCGGGGTGATACCACAGTTCTAGTTCGTGTCAGACACATCCCTAGCTACTAACATCCATACTTCTTGCATGCAAAGACCAATTGCTTTACAGATTGCATACCTACCAATCTCTTTTGCAGATTCTGTAAAGCAAGCTTATCAGTTGAGGGCATTTCTGCCTATTTTACTATAACATACCCACAATAGTTAGCTTAGTTGTTTTCTCTTTCCCTTATTTACTATCATCATAGTCACAATATATTCATAAGTTCACAGTAAGCTCGAGGTTGGTCCAGTACAAGATATTACCTCACTCACCTTGTCTCTCTAATATTCACAATAGTCATTTGTTTCACAAATTACTTCTCTGAGCTTGTTCAGCAGTTACTTGTTCAGGCATGTCTTGTTTTCACAAGGATTTGCACATGTCAGCTAAGCCAGCCCTACAGGGGCATGGTAGGGGGGAGCCAGGCACTGAGTCCCAGCCCAGGCACCTGCAGAGATCAGGGGTGCTTGAACAATTTTTATAGTGGGGATGCTGAGAGCCATTGAACCAAACTATAAACCCTGTATATAATGGAAACCACATCCAGCCAGGGGGTGTGGTAGCACCCCTAGTTGCAGCACCTATTGCAGAGACCCAAAGCTGCCACTCTTGGCTACTTTCTATCTATGTGCTCCTCCCGTTTGTGGCATGGCCCTTGCAGCCCAAACAATCAATAGCTTCCCAAAAATGTTCAAATGAGCAGAGCCCTACAGGGCCTGTGGATTCTCAAAGGGGGTGGTGTTTGAAGAACCTTGAAGAAGGCCTTATTCATTCTGTGGTCTGCTTTCAGGCTCAACCTTCTGTCTGGCTTCCCAGAGATGGGATTCATCTCCCCTGCAGCCTCCCCTTTGCCTGAGCTTCTGGAGCTCTTTTTAGCTTGTTCCCCCACCACAGCATGCCCACAAGGGTGGGGCTACCTAGGCCCAGTATTGCCTTTTAAGCCCTTCCGGCCTAGCGTGAGATTTGTGTTCCCCATCACAGGGCCTCACGCATGGATTATGATCCCGCTGTGCTAGGTGCAGAACAAAGACACAGTCCCTTTCCTAAAGCCTTCAAAATCAAAGATTCTCCTTTTACTTAATATTTTTTCTAAATTGCAGTCAGACAATAGCAGGTAGTGTGCTTTCCTCCCCCCCCCCCCTTGTTTAGTCAAAGGGAGTTTTTCCTTTGATTTCAATAACCTTTGAATCATCAGAATCCTACAAGAAACTCCTATTGACCTCAATGGACTTTGAACAAAGCCCTGTGTGTGTACAGTGGGAGCAAGTTATCTCCTATTGTCTGATTGCACCTTAGAAAAAACCAAAGATTCTCTTTTAAGGGCTTTGGGGCAAGGACTGTCTTTGTGAGTTTGTATAGTGTTAGCACAGTGGAGTCCTAATCAATGACTGGGGCCCTGAGGTGCTACTGCAGTACAAATACAATTGCATAACTGAGGAACAACATTTAAGTGATTTGCCAAAGGATACATAGGAAGTTGGTGGCAGAACCAGAATTAGAACCCTGATCTGGTATGCCCATTCCTCATTCGCTAAGGCACAGTGTCTGTCATTCAAGTTTCAGATATCTGTACTTGTTAAGCCAGTTGTAAAGCTGAGTTAATGATACTGACTTGAGTTTGTAAAGTGCTTTGAGATCCACAGATGAAAAACATTGCAGAATGAGAGACACATTAATAGGTACATTTTTAGCTTACTTTAGCAGTGCTTTTCTGTCTGCCAAGCTGGATACATATGTGGCTAAGTTAGTCACATAGTGATTGTGCATGTATTGTCAGAGGCATATTGAACAAGGCAGAACTCATCACGAGTCATTATTGGATTTGGTCAGCACTGCTCACTTCTCTTATTTAACAAGCTAATGATCCATTCATCCCATTTATTTCAAATTTTCACATTATCATCATTTACCTACACAAAGGGAAATGTGTAAAAAAAGATAGCCTTAGAACATTCCCAATTCCAAAAGATGTGTTTAAAAATGAGCTACTGTTACAAAATGATAACATTGTATTTACCTTTTACATCATTTGCAAAATCCAAGGACTTAACAACAAGGAAATGAATGTTAAATTTGATACTGCCCACATAATAAACATAAACACATTATTCTCATCAAGTATAAAGAAATGCAGATTTCATCACAATGACCCAAAGGATTCCATAGAACACTATTGCAGAATCAGTCTTTCTACATCTTAGATGATAAGCGTCTTGGCTTTACCTCAGCAACTATTATCCATAAATACTTTGGCATTCTCCTAAGACAATATTCGATTCCATTATTTATTCTTAACAAAGTGCTACAATAAAAGTGGCCAGCAGCAGAGGTAAGAAGTAGATCAGATGCAGTGCACTCAGCCTCAGGGGAAGTATGTGGGAGGGAGTGGTTTTCTTTGGTTAATTGCAAACCTTCAGGATACACTGACATTGCCTGGGGCCAGTTCTTTGCCAAAGGAATGGTGGCTGCAATATGAGGTGTAGGAAACGAAGTGTAATGCTGTATATTTAATATTCTTGAGAACACAGGGAGTCTCAGGTTTCAATGATGTGCTTTTATTTAACAATTACATCATTCAGCAACACAATGGACAAAACCAAATTCCCTGTCTTAATCACAGAACTCCTGGATTCTTCCTGTTTCCAGGCCTCTCTCTAGCCTCCATTATATTATATATCTGCAGTGTGCACATGATGACACTAGTGTACAATATGGAAAAACAGGGGCAATGTCCTGGGCAGAAATAAATACAAAGATTTCCCCAAGAAAAACAGCTAGGTAATTAAAATTTAATTTTGAGAAAGATTTTAATTTATTTTTATGCATTCTTAGGGACTTTTGCTGCACTATATACCTGTTCAAAGTAAAAACAACTACAAAGAGGACTTGTTTTGCTTTTATAGTAATCTTACACTATCTCCACTTCCCCTGTAAGCACCTAACATTTCTTTCATCAAAAAAAAACATTTATTTTTTCATAAGGTACTGAACCACAATAGTTGTGTAGTATAGTTGATGCAGAACGGCTGCTCTTGAAGTGGCTGCTTTTCAGTGATTAATGATTTGTGTTCAGTGCACTTTGGATTCATTCACTAGGAAAGATAAAATACAAGTTGTTGGTATTATTACTTGTGCTTTGACGTAGGCCCATTCAGAATTATATGGTTTTATGGTACAGTACGTATACAATCTCTCTGTAACAGGTCTCCAGAACTCTGCATATAGAAAACACTATTACTCTTGCATTGTTTTAGCAGAGGCTCATTTCTGAGTTAGAATGAATCATCATGGTTGATGCTTTGTCTCTGAACCATCTGATGGATGCATTCTTTTGTCATTCAGAAGAAAATCTGGAGTTAGTCCAGGAAACTGGAGAAAAAATATACCCAGCATTAACCTCCTCTCCCAACCCCCCCAATATAGGGCTAATTCATCACCTGTATAACTTCATAAATTTGCCCCTGTTCTATATTTAAGAATTAAGAGTCCCTTAATGCAAAGGGGAACATTCTTAAAGAATTAGACTCTATTTTTGGAGCAGCAGAAGGCACTAGGTTTTGGCAATTATGTTGGCTAGAAGACCCCATAGATTTCCCAAAGCCTTTAAGAATATTTTATTTATTGTAGGAGAGGATTTAGTGTTCCTGTAAGAACAGTCTTGAAAAGTTGTGGTAAGAATGGCTGAGAAAGACTAGTTTTCTGAGACACAATTTTTATTATTGCATTGCAGAGCCCACTTTTCTTCATCTTGTCTTAATTAAAAAATCACCCTTGCTGTTCTGCATGTGTCACCTAATTTTGTCACAAGATATTTCAAGTCATAAATGATTGTCAAGGTAAGTGGCATGCTTGCTCACAGTCAGGAAGTGGAGAAATGGAGCTTATGTTAATTTATGGGTCTATTAAAATGTGTTTTTATTTAGAGACAGGAATGTGAGAGCTGGCTGCGGAAGAGAGGGAGGAAAGTTGGCTCATAATATGCCAATAGAATCTGTTGCTGTACAATTATTTTAAACTGCGTATAGCTTTGTCCACTTGTATAATTAAAAGACATTGGAAAAGCAGTGGAAGATTGAATCTTTATTTGACATGTTAAAACAGAATTAAATTTTAGGTATGATCTATGCATTCTATGAAAACATGGCTTTGCAGTAGAAATGCTGACAGCTCCAATTTGTTTATTAATAACCTAGAGAAGGGCTGCACCTGTGGGATAGAACAAATTGCTAATGACACCAAAACCTGGAAGTATTCCTAATACCCTGAGTGACACAGATCATCTACAGAAAGATTTAAACACATTAGGGTGGTCAATGAAAATGCTGATGGATTTTAGTGTGTCATGTGGATCTAAAACTCACTGGACAGCTTACTCATTGCTGGGTAAAGAAGAAGAATGGAATGTTTAACCACCATGATTTTTGCTTCCAGATGGCAGATTAGTCATTAGATTTAGACAATGACAGGGCCTGGGTGGTAAATGTACCTTCTACTTCTGCACTGAGAAGGAAAGGCTCATCCATTGGGATTAGGCTGGCAAAACCCCTTTCTTGAATTTCTTGTGGGTGCAGGAGGGGGGATCCAGTGGACTGTTGTCCTTTGTATCTAAAACTTTATAGGCTTGTTGTATCTATATAAAACTTAATCTATTGATTGTATCTTCACAATCCCCCCAGAGTTTACTACAAGCAGAGCATGCTTGTCTGTTTGAAAGGTTCTTGCCAAAGTATACCTCAGGTTAAAGCAGTGAGTGGAGACAAAGGACAATTGGGTTCTGTTCCAGCTCCGTCTATGTCTTGTTGTGTAACCAAGGATGAACTGTTGACATTGTTATTATTAATTTTATTATTATTTATTTGGATTCTAGCAGCACGTAGGGGCCAAAGTCCCACTGTGTTAAGAACTGTACAAATATCTAAAGCTAAAAGGCCCTTGCCACAAAGAACTTGCAATCTAGTTATTAATCTCTTTGTGCTCCCTCATCTGTAAAATTTGGTGGGTGGGATTCTAAAAAATGGTAGCGCGAATTAGGCACTGAAGTCATATTTAAGATCTGTGGGATTTGTGCTCTTAACTTGCTCAGGCACTTCTGAAAATCCACCAGTTTCTTTATCTGTAAATTTAAGACTAGACTGTATATTTACAAACTGTTATCCTCATGTTCTGAATGTTCACTGAGAGATTAATGAAAGGCACAGCGTGCAGCATGCTGTTGCACTGCCCCAGGAGCAGTCCAGATGGTGACTCAGAATAACAATGTGCCTCCCAGTTTCCCACTGATCTTTGGGGGATGTACTCCGCACCAGGGCCTATAGCTAGAGTAACATACTTGCCCCAGTACGCCAGTGTAACTAGTCAATTTGCACATGGACAGTGAGGGGAGCCTTGCATAGGTGCATGAGGATGCAGCAGCTCTGAGAAGGCTTCTCTGAGCCTAATGCTAGTGCACCCAATCCAGGTAGTCAGCTCAATACAGTAAAGAGGCTCATGCAGTGCTGTGAACTCACAAAGTTATCATGAGTCTTGGAAGCAGGGCCATGCCTAATTGTGGGAAAAGCTGGAAAACCTGATATGTCTTTACCCTAAAGGCACAATATCTTAACAACAAATAAGAAACCCAGTTTGTTTCCAATCTCATGATTTCTAAGCCAAGCTCATGATTTTTCAACACTTTGGGTTAACATTACTACCTAAACACCATTACTGTTTTGTACTGCTGCATAAGTAAGGCCCCAATCTAGCTCTGTGTACATTAATAAATAATAACTATTGCTCTTGAAGGAACTAAGGAACTGTGGGAGTTTGCAGAAATGAGAGTTCAAATCAGCAGACTGTGCAGGCAGATAGCTACTAGTTTCTGCCCAAGTTTCTTGCATGAATAAAGAGTAAGTTTACACACAAGGGATTTGTGTATGCACCACCTCCCACATGGGTGTTGTGAAGGTTAATTCATTAATTTCTTTAAAGAGATAGGAAATCTTTGAAAGAAAGGCACAATAGAAGTATAAAGTATTATTACATTTACCGTTTTTTATTTCTGATTATTTTAATTGAGAGATGGTTTATATCCAGAATAGGGAAACCAAAGATATTGAAGCCCCAGCCCTGCAAACAGAAGGACCCAGTGCTGCAGAAAGTGTTAAAATTTTGACAAGAGTTCTCTGAGGAATAGTAAAACAGGAAATGATAAACCAGACACATAAAATCAAGGTAATATTTTCATAGACTTAACTTATGCACTGAAGACACCATAAAGTGAAAACAGTTAATTAAATCCTCCTCAGTTTCAGCTGTCACAGAGTGGGTATTATACATAAATAGACACACAGTTTTGAGGGAGTGACCTGCACTGATGTGATCCTTTTAAAGGACAATCATTTAAACCGAACTGTTTTGAAGAGACCACGTGCAGTGAAAGGGCTAGTTATTTCCAGAATATGAAACATGGGTAGTGACCAGGTGTTAGGGATACCTCTCCTGCCCATTTTATTGGAAAATTTGGCTGGAATCTACTAATATACTTCCCCTCCACTTGGTTTATATACATTATTTATATCTTCCTGGCTGGGAACAAATGTAGATGTGTATTTGAGGAAATAGATGATGCTTGGCTAAATCAAAACTGTATGGAGTAAATGCAAAGCACGCTCATTCTCAAATCCTGTAATTTTCTAACTTATTAAAATCTTCTGAGAAATCATTATTCATCATCGGGCTTCAGAAATCTCTGCTCTTTAGAAATGGGCATTTAACCTGCCTACCTATACTATAGGTTTCCTTTTGTATGTGAATAATATCTAACCCTAGTTCAGTAACTACCTTATTCAGCAAAAGTGATGGACTGGCACTCTAATTGTACCTTTGTAAATGCATGATTTTAAAATAATATCTATATTCTTTCTTCAAGTACATTTTGGTAATTAGCTTCTTGATCTTTTTACTAAACAGATTTCACTTCACTATTTAAATTTCAGATGTCTGAACAGTCCTATTGTTTATAAGGTGTAATTAAGCTGTCTATTTTTTTAAACAACAGTTTTCACGTAGAGCTGTTTAATGTTTCACTAGTATATAATTTTAATGTGGAATAGCTCTCTTTGCAGGGAATTCAGCCTGCCGCTGGATTTTAAATTTTCAGTGTCTGTTGTCATGGCAACTAGAGCTGACTCTGGTACCCACTGTGTTCAACATAAATTAATTTAAAGTCATAGCGTTTTGAAACATTTTTTTAAAAGTCTTCAGATTTATATGCAGTTAAAATAGCTATCTTTGAAATATCATTAAAATACATTTATTCTGGGATAATTATTAGTTTTACTTGCAGGATGCAGTCGTTTGAAATGAATAAATAATGTATGTGGGGAAATTGTTTCCTGGATTTCTTGAGGAATTATAGCTTCCAAATATTATAAGTGATATACATATCAGTCATTCGAGACTTTGAACTCTTGAGTTTGTAGATTACAGTCCAAGTACCTTAAAATGTCTATGTTAAATTTTGCAAATGAAATGTAATGTTTATGTTTGTCCTTAAATTTATTAGGTCCCTTGCAACATTATCATCCTTTTGTGAAAACAATACCGTATTTAAGCCATATCTCACATGTCCAGTTTATCCAATTATCCTTTATGAAAGAGAGAGCGAGAGAGAGAGAGAGAGAGAGAGGTTTTTAAAATACACAAAGAAAATAATCCTAGGCATTTTAATGTTTCATGTGTGAGATCCCTTGGGGGGTTCTCATGCTTCTAAAAAGGATTAAGAAGGCATATTAAATGCATGTTCTGAAGGAGGAGAGGTAGTTCAAGTGGGCATAATAAGGCTATTTTTTCTCTCAGTATTGGTAAATAGAGTACAGTTATTCACTAAATCAATTTCCCCCCTGCACATTTGAAAAAATGAATAGCTTATGAAATGAAGCCACTGTCTAGCATGCCTTGATGCTGGAAGATTGTCAATGATAGTATTTTGCATATCACACAGTATTGGCGTCTTTTGCAAATCTCTTAGTTTAACCATCCTTCTGCTGGTGTATCCAGCATTTTTCTTATGTATGCTTGTTACAATACATTACACTTCTAACATGACTTCTGTTGAAATGTGGCTCTTTTAAAAATCTACATTTCAATTTTATTTTACTTTTTAAAGATTTTATTCAATTATGTATGGATTTTTATGATGTGAGTAAATAAAATGTAGTCCTTTTAAAACTCTACCCTTCTGTTTTCTATAGAAAATAACATTTTGAAACAAGCAAAATGAGGTTTTTCTGAGTAATCAAAGGTTCTTTCTAATGTTAATGTTTATTCTGGTAACCTCTAAAATAATCCCAATTTATGATCATTTTAATATGAAAAATTTAATAATTTTAATAATCATCTTCCACAAATTGAAGATCTTCTCACATAACGAAACACATTGTTAAATGCAATAAAGCAATATTTCATTTTAGAGTGAAAAAGCGTCCTATGTATTAAATATTTATAGCGCCAGATATTATTGCTGAAATTCAGATGTTAATGACTCATAGTCAGTGCTGTTTTCTCTGTGTGTCTAGTAGTTATAACCTTGCCATACTGACACATACTCTAAAGAGGCATTTAAGAAAACAAGACTCTACTGCAGCTCTGCATGACTCATGTGCATGGACTGCACATACTGTATTCATTAATAACCCAGCAGACAACACATCTGAATTTTAGGGTTCCTGGGAGGATTTGTTTTGCAACATTTTCTGCAAAACAACAAAAACTAACGAGAGCTCTATAGCACTTTAAAGACTAACAGATTTAATTTTTGCAGGCATAAGCTTTTGTGGGCTGTAACCCACTTCATCAGAAGCAGGGAATGGAAATCAGATAGGTGGTATATATATACAGTCAAGGGGAAGGTACAGTGAGGGGAGTAGGTAATAACAAAGTCCATACAATTAGAGTAGCTGAGTCCTATTCACAACCATTGATTAGAAGGTGAGAATGTGTGAACAGTGACAATTACTTCTTGTAATGAGATAACCCTTCCAAGTCCCTATTTGGACCCAGTCTGATTGTGTCAAGTTTACAGATCAATTTTAACTCCGCAGTTTCTCTCTGAAGTCTGTTTCTGAAGTTTTTTTGTAGAAGTATGGCAACTTTCAAGTCACCTACAGACTGTCCAGGGAGGCTGAAGTGCTCTCCAACTGGTCTATGGATGTTCCCATTTTTTATGTCGGATTTGTGTCCATTTATTCTTTTGCATAGTGACAGTCCGGTTTGGCCAATGTACATGGCAGAGGGGCATTACTGGCACATGATGGCATAGACCTATCCTTGCTTACAGACAGCCCCCCAACCTGAAGCAAATACTCACTGGCAACCATACATCATACAACAAGAACAGTAAGCCAGGAACTATCCCTGTAACAAACCCCATTGCCAGCTCTGCCCGCACATCGACTCTAGTGACACCATCACAGGTCCTAACCACATCAGCCACACCATAAGGAGCTCATTCACCTGCACCTCTACTAATGTAATATATGCCATCATGTGCCAGCAATGCCCCTCGGCCATGTACATTGGCCAAACCGGACTGTCACTACCCATAAAGTGGGTTACAGCCCACAAAAGCTTATGCCTGCAAAAATTAAATTTGTTAGTCTTTAAAGTGCTACAGGTCTCTCGTTTTTGTTGTTTTGCAGACTAACATGGCTACCCCTCTGGAACATTTTCTACAAAAACATTTGAAAACTTTGCTTATTTGGATTAAATCTTCCAAACCCTTCTATTACTTAATGAGCATGCTCTCACTCATTATGTTAAATCTTCTTTAACAATCTTCAGAGGAGAAGGGCCCTCATAGATACTGCAGTATGGCACGGATAAAACAGTTCATGTCTGATAAATAGCTTCATTCATAGGCTGCTCAATAAAAGTAAAAATGAAATGTAGCCTTCTCACTTCTGTATGCTGTGAGGATTATTCTTTTTTTTGTCCAGTTCAGTAACCAGTGAGCATTGTGAAGTTCACAGGAGAGGTGCTGTGTTCTAAAGGAGTACTCTTTATGTAAATGCATGGATAAGATTCATGTTTGGGTTGAATGAACCAATACTGTACTTTGTTTATTTTACAGTTAATTACAGAGAGATGAATAACTCACTTCACAAACCACACAGTCAAGGTTTGAATACAAAAGCTATATCCTTGGCCTATAAGCAATCAGTTATCTCAGGCCAGTTGCTAGAGGACAGGTATCACAAATACCATAACAATTAATTCTAATGACACCCTTGTTGCCTGCCTTGTGGTTTGTAACCTCTCCACATTTCACAGGAGTCTAATCGAAACCTCCCATTGACTTCAATGGACTTTGGAGTAGCACTGAAGCTGATTAATGGGTTAATATGTGAGAAGTTTGCATGGCATCCTTGTTTTGTGACTAAATAGATGACCTCTTTTTCCAGAGCTGTCAATTACACATCTTTTCCTTTGAAGTCCTCTGACTGGTGTTCCCCAATGGCACTCTCCTGTTATTTCTTTGGCCTGACCTCTATTCCTACTTTTTCCATTGTTGCATTTAGTTGACTGCTGAGTGTATGGCCCACTCCCCTATCTTGAGGGGAAGGCCATTACTGTTTTTGTGGTGGACACCCCTTTGGTTGCTGTACCTCTTTCCCAGAGGTCACATAAAACTGACTAGAAAATCTCAAGACAAAGCTATCAATTTGACTTGGCAAAGTCCTTCCCATTCTCTTTCTTCACACAAGTGCTTAGCTGACCATAGATTTGTTTGTTTTTTTTCCTGAGGGTGTGACAAGTTCCTGAACGCACTGGACATTGCCAGTTCCTCTCTTCAAGTCAAGTAGGCTGACACCTTTCATTGACACTAAATTCCCATTTAAAACATCTGCACACTTGTAATCCTGGCTGCACATTTAGGTATTTTCTCCACACCTAACCCCTAATCTTAAATTCTAACCCTTTACTGCAGGTAAATATGCAGGAGGAAGTGCCCTTTTGAGCATGGGCTTATTTATAGCACTAAAACATGCCTTTTATTTAAACTCTGATTTGTCTATATTAATTACCATTTTCATACTGCCAAAGAGTATTCTTGACGGCATGAATGGTTTCATATTACTGATGGCAAAATCATGAGTTATGCTCTAGTTTATCAGAGAGTTTAGTTTCACCAAGGGAACGTTAAAAATTATTTAAATTAATAAGAAAATCTGCTTCCTATACGAGAATGTCAACCATGTGTCTCCAAAGGAGAAAGTCTCATTGTGATTTCTTTTAGTCGGTGGATGGCGACTTGCAAGTCATATGATAAATATGGAATGATCATTGGCCTTTTGAATATACAGTAGCTCCACTCTTGGAATTGTTAGGGAGTCCCACTTAAACATACTTTTCTAACTTGTCAGTGTTGTTATAAACAAACCATGGAGAGCAGGGGTGTCCAACCTTCTTGTGTGAGGGACCACACTGCAATTTTTTTTTCACTTGGGGGGCCAGTGAGCTCGAAGGGGCTGGAGGGGAGGGGCTGCTCCTCTGCCCGGCTGGCTGGGGAGGCTGCTGCTACGTCCAGCCAGCTTGGGGGGGGGGTGCCTACTGCTGCACCTGGCTAGCTGGGGTGGAAGGGCTGCTGCTGCACCTAGCTGGCACAGGCCTGGATGGGAGGGGCTGGTCCTTTGCCCCGACGAGCCGGATAGCAGCCTTTGGGGGGCAGACTCTGGCCTGTGGGCTGTGGGTTGCACAACCCAGTGCTAGAGCATCAAGAAGAAATCACAGCTACTGATATGGCTTTAACATTCACTTATTTATAAAACTGAGGCTTTTCCAAAGCTATGATCAATTAGTGGTTGGGTTTTTTAAGTCTGTGTCCAAAGGCAGTGAACATACTGTAGTCTCTTTAGAGATATTTGCATTATATTGGTCTACTGTTATGCAAGAAAAAAAAGATATACTCTAATACGTCTTGACTTTATAGTTTTAGTTCAGGGTTCCTAAAATCTTTATCTTCTTAGTTTCATTCACAATCATTGAGAACATTTTACCTTTAATTACTGTTTAATATAATTTTTTCTAATATCTGAAATGCATCAGTTTAAGTGAAGAGGGCAGTCCAAATTCAGAAGCGAGACAGCCAATTTATTTGTAGCAGATGAGCTAGTATATCTGCCAGCTTCTGTAATATTCTTGGGGAAATTCTTTAAATGGTGTCAGTTTCTACAGGGCTCTGGTTCCTGGGCATTCATCAGTCATTATTTTGTCTAGTATCACATCTTAGCTACATTTATAATAAATTCTCCATTACCTTGAACTGTCAGTTTTGTCCAGAATCTGAACATTCAAGCAAATAATAATATTTTCTACTTGTTTTGTATTTTTACTGTGCATGGGAAGGAAAAAAATGACGTATTAGATTCCATATGTATTTCCCTCCTGTTAGAATGTCCAATGTGGTTTCCATTTTTTAACAGTGCAGACAAAAATGCATTTACTGCCTCACTGACTTGAATAGTCTGAGGGTACTAAGTCTGAGTTCTTGTATGTATAATATATGTAGCAAAAAAAGTGGTGCTATAGAATCGGTAGACCTAGTGGCCTGGGGCCAGCTTGTCAATTTTACTTGGTATATTACAGTGATAACTGCCTCATAATCAAAGTTCACCTCCTGTGCATTGTCCATTGACTTTCATATTTGACCTCTCTCTTCTCTATAGAATTAGCATTTATTTCAGGAAAATGCACTTAATTCTCTTTATCCAGTGCTCATTTTTTTCTGTTTTCCTTGAATGCTGTGAGTCTGATTCTCATTTACAATGAGGATCCTTTATACTACCCTGAAAAATTACCCCTATTTTAAGGCTCCTTTACACTGCCAGCATAGTATAAATAGGCTATGGTGTAAATAAGATTCAGGCCCAGTCAGTTTTTCCATTAGTCTTTATGTCCTTCAGAGGAGTCACAGTTATTGGGGAGGGGGGAAGAATGTTCCAATGAGCTTCTTTATTTTTTTTCCTTCACAACTTCTGAGTCTCTGTTGCAATCACTGTACAATTCACATAACTAGATTAAACATTATCTCTTAAAATTACCTTAATTATTACCATCTGAGCATATTAAAACAAAACATTTTAAAAATCCATTTTCTCCTCTTAATTAATGCTATGCATTTGTTTTTGTATTACATTTAGTTTATACAGCTAAAAGGGCTAGTCATTTTTCCTGTGGTAATAAAATCTAATCACAGATGGAAAAGATTAGGACATCAAGCACATGACCCTATGCCTAGCAAAGTTAATGGTAAAGCTCCATTGACTTTAGAATCAGGTTCCAAGTGGGTCTTGCCGAAGCAAGATTGTTCCACAATTGTACATTTCCTAATGCACTCTCTAGTCTAATTTTAAATGTCTAGTGGAACGAGCGTCCAGTGCTTCCATAGGGAGATTATTCCATAACCTTGTAGATCTCACTGGTAGGAAGTTTTTCTAGCTAGTCAGCCTACATCTTCCTTAAAGTTTATAATCTGTTTTGCACTCTTACATCTCAAGCATTTTCATCATGTTGAAATGTGTTAGCTGTACAAATTATTAAAAAAAAATTTAAAGCCACACAAAAGCTGTTTTCATTGACATTGAAAGAAAACATGGAACATTATTGGTTAGGATTTTCAAAGAAGTCTAAGGGAAATTCCCATAGCTGTTTTATTATTCTGGTATTCTATCAATGGGAATTGGGTGCCTAAATGCCTTATGACTCTGAGAATTTCAGCCCTTAATATTGTGTCTAGAAACAGAATCTTTGTCATTTTATTTGATAGTGTCTCCTGCTCTAATCTTCACTTTTGTGGTGGGCTTTTCATACTTTAATATGCAAACAGACAAATTTTGTTACATCAATTGAAACTGGTGTCCAGCAGAGTGTTGACTACTTAGGCTTATTTGCAGATGAAAGTGTAACCATATAGAAGAGCACAGCCCTTTGGAAAACAGTTGACTTGTGTATATATAAGTAAAAGTATGATAACTCTATGTTTTTCCTAGAAAGCACTTTTACTTAGACTTTAAGCTTCTTGGGGTAGGGATTGCATTTTTATTCTGTGTTTGTATAGTACCTAGCACAGCGAGGTCCTAGACCATGACTGGGGCTCCTAGGCGCTGCAATAATACAAATCAATAAAAATATGGTCCTGCTTGTGAATGGCTAAAGTACAAAACATTTTTGAATGATAATTGGGCATTGTTTAAGTACATTGTATTAGATGGCCAAAAAGCCAGACCTCCACAACTGAGGCTATGTCTACACTGCAGAGTGAAGTTGACTTACTTAAAATTGACTTTCACCCGCCGATTTTTAGAAGTCACTAGAGCATGTCCACACTACGCTTCTTGCACTGGGCTTGTGTTGACATTCAAAGCAGTACACTGTGGTTGCTATCACACTGTGCAAGTAGCCACAGAGGTTGTTGGGATGAGTTTTGTTGTCCCATGATGCAATGCTCCTTCCCCCTCCCTTCTTGTCCCAAAGAAACAGGAAACCAGTTTTCACACTATTTGTTTATGCCGTGCGCTCTCCATAGCTATGGAGACATGGAGCCAGCTCAACTCTGCACTATTATTGTGAGCATCACAAATACATCGCAGCTCATCCATGAGTATTTTCAAAGGAGAGTGAGATGAATATATATCACAAGTTAGAAACTGTAGAAAATAGATAAGTGAAGTAAAGAGGCACAAATATCTTTGGCCAGCAGTTAACGACAAGAAGGAGGTGTTTAAGTATATTAAAAACAAAAAGAATCCTAACAATGATATTGGTCTTTTACTACATGGAGATGACAGAATTATCAGTAATAATGCAGAAAAAACAGAAGTGTTCAATAAATTATTTTTGTGATGTATTTGGGCAAAGCAGATGAAGTAAACAGAACCACTAGTATCTCTGGAGGATGTTAAACAGCAGCTACTGGAGTTAGTTATTTTAAAATCAGCAGTTTGGGATAACTTGCATTCAAGAACTTTAAGAGCTGCCTGAGGAGTTTGCTGTACCATTAATGCTAATTTTCAACAATTCTTGGTGCACTCAGGGAAGTTCCAGAAGACTTGAAGAAAGCTAATGTTATGCTCATATTTAAAAAGGGTAAATGAGTTGACCTGGGTAATTATAGAACCATCAGTCTGACATTCAATCACTCCATTATTTTGCCTGGGATTATATGTAACTCAATTAATAAAGACAAGCAGGGTAATGTAATTAATGCCAATCAGCATGGGTTTATTGAAAATAGATCCTGTCAAATTAACTTGATATTTTTTGGATGAGATTACAAGTTTTGTAGATAATGATAATAGTGTTGATGAAACATACTTAGACTTCTGCAAGGCATTTGTCTTGCAACTCCATGACATTTTGATTAAAAAAAACATAAAATTAACATGGCACATATTAAATAGAGTAAAAGTTGGCTAATGGCTAAGTCTCAAAATTGGTCATCATTGAAAGGGTGTGTTCCTAGAGAGGCCCCGCTAGGATCAGTTCTTGGCCCTGTGCTATTTAATGTTTTTATTAATGATCTGGAAGAAAACAAAATCACTGATAAAGTTTGCAGATGATGAAAATTAGGGGTAGTAAATATCAGAGAGGCCAGATCACTGATAGAGAGATCTAGATCACTTGGTAAACTGGACACTAACAAACAATAAGTGTTTTAATATGGCTAAATGTAAATGTATACATCTAGGAACAAAGAATGTAGGCCATAATTAGATAAAGCAGGACTATCTTAGAAGGCAGTGACTGTGTCAGGCCCCATGGATCTTGAACCTGGTTTTTTGGGAGTCCTGGGAGTTATTCCATCTGGCAGCTCACAGACAGTAGCGAGGACCAGAGTCCATGAAGCTCAACTGGGTCACAAGCCATGCCCCTACACTTTGATTTGGAGAACTCCAAGGCTAATATTGGACCATAGCCCCTACTTAGGCTAGAAAAGGAAACAGAAAATCATCTGTACAACTGGGCTTCATTCTGCCATGAACTGCTGGTCTGGTGTTTACCAGTTCCTGCCTTCTGATCCTGACCTCTCAGTATCCTATCAGCCTGACTCTTGGTAACTGCCTCCTGATTCCTGTTCTCCAGTTCCATCCTTCATCCTGATCTCCCAGTAGCCTGACTCTGCCTGAATCAGATCCCTGCCCTCCAGTTTGTCTCTTGATTCTAATCTCCTGGTGTCCAACCCAGCCTGATTCCTAGTAATTGGCTCCTGGCCCAAGCCTTACAGTAACTCCTAGGCCAGGTCTCCCATGCCCATGGTACTCTGAAAAAGATTTGGGAGTTATTGTAGATAATCAGTTGAACTTCAGCTTCTGGTGTGATTTGGTGGCCAAAAGAGTTAATGTGATCCTGAGATGCATAAACAGGAGAGTTTTGAGTAGAAGTAGAAAGGTCGTTTTACCTCTGTATTTGGCACTGGTGCTGAAATACTGTGTCCAGTTCAGGTTTCCACAATTCAGAACTTTGTTGATAAATAGGAGAATATTCAGAGAAGAGCCACACAAAAGATCAAAGGATTAGAAAACCTTATAGTGCCTTATAGTGATAGATTCAAGAAGCTCAATCTATTTATCTTAACAAAGAGAAGGCTAAGGGGTGATAGGATTATAGTCAATAAGTACGTATCTGGGTAACAAATATTTGATAATGGACTATTCAATCTAGCAGAGAAAGCTATAACATGATCTAATGTCCCCAAGTTGAAGCTAGACAAATTCAGACTGGAAATAAGGTGTAAATTTTTAACAGTGAGAATAATTAACCATTGGAACACTGTATCAAGGGAAGTGGTAAATTCTTCATCATTGACCATTTTAAAAATCAAGATTGGATGTCTTTCTGAAATATATGCTCTAAGAATTATTTTGGGAAAGTTCTATAGCCTATGCTATGTGGGAGGTCAGATTAGATGATGACAGTGGTCCCTTCTGGCCTTGGAATCTGTTTGTTCTTTAAACAAGTTAAAATGAATTTTCTTAATATTAGTATGGGAACGATTGTTTCCCCTATTTCTATGTATGGTGATAGATGTTGTCCATCTATGTCCATATGACATCAGTTCTCACTACCCTGATCCCTGCATAAGATCCTCCATGGTTCCAGGAATTTTGCCCTATTTCAGGAAAGCATCCCCTCTTCAGGACAGTACTTGAGCACATGCTGAAGTCCTAGTAAAGTTAATAAAGGCTTAAATATAAGTACATGCTTAGTTGCTTCGTGAACTGGAACCTATGTGTGTGAGGAATAAGTGGAAGGGAGGAGGTGGACCAGGGGTGGGACAGAGGTGCACAGGCATGAATTGTCTACCACATGGCACATAGCAAGAAATCGAGAATTCTGCTGGTGAGAAAAACATCCCAGGTCCTACCATCTTTTCAGTGGCCCCTTTCTACATAGTGGAATCATTTTTGAAGGGATCCAGAGCGACAGAGATCTTTGTGCAAATGTACCTGGCCATTAACACACCATGAGGTTTGGAGTCAGACCTCTTATTAATGAGAGGAGGGCCAGCTCCACACCTCTCCCATGAAAGAATGAGGAGGAATTCTCCTTCTGTGGATTTTACTATGGGAAGGCACAGTCTGGTCCCTGGTAAACAACTGTCATTATGATGCATCCATATTCACTGATCTATTCTATTTTTTGAGCACCTGCTGTAACAGAAAAATTGAAATGGACTGATATCCTAAAGATAAGTGTCTCCCAGTTTGGAAATGTTTGTCTCTCAGTGCTTATGTTCAGTAAATGTCTGTTTTTTTGGCATCTACTCAGCAACAGGAGACGTATCCTGGGATAGAGTTATATTCCAGTGACATTATCTCTTAATTAAAACAGTGGATGGTTTCTAATGGGAAACACCGTGTTGGTCTTATTTCCAAGCTGAACTGCATGGCTGACTCTGTAATTCAAAACGGCAGTCAGTGCAGATCACTGCTGTAATCTGTTTTTCCCTGACATGCTATAACTCACTAAGACACATTGGACCCAATCCTGTTCCTATTGAAGGCAATGGTAAAACTCCCATTGATTTCAGTAGGAACGGAATTAAACCCAATATAAAAACTCAGTCAGTGCAGGGCATCAAATTATTTGTTTTGCACTTTTTGTATACTGTTTTGGATAATATATAGTGTTTTGGCAGAGAAATAACCATCAGTTTATTGATCTTATTTATCTGGATGGAACAAAAACATTGCATTCTGCCAGCTATTTGATTATGAGAATTGTAATTAGCTTTTTTGTTCCCAGTGGGATTTTAAATAGTGAGAATTATGTTCCTGTTATGTTAAGCAAACCAAGCAACACAATATTTATTGTGGATTCAGTGACAAGAGAGATTGCATTATCTAAAATGGCATTATCGCATCTGGCTTGACCCACTAGATTAAAAATGGTCTCATTTGCAATATACATTTTCTTTATTGCATTTTAACCTAATGCTTCTCACACAAAACATTATCCTCAAGATCAGTTCAAAGCATTTTTAGACAAAAGCCATTCTTACAGAGCTTTTAAGAACTGACAAACATCACAAAAAACTATAGGAAAATGGTGTTTTTCCATAAAATAATAGACGTAAATCAGATAGCTCCCCCCCTTGTTTTCTCACATTTTAGAACCCATTGTCATATGCTGAAAGAAATGCAAGATACAACTATGCCCTGCATCTGGCTATGCCATAAAGTTAGATATCCCAAACTATCTTTGAGAAACATTTGTTTACTCGTACAAATGACTTGCACATGCACTAATGGTTAGTTAAAGAATTGTAATGTTTCTGTGTTATTTTGCTTAGTACTTATGGCCATCTGCTGCCTAAAGAGAATACCTGCATTACATCAGCAGAGAATGACATGGTAAAACTAGTCAGACATCTGAAGCCTTCTGAATCTTCTGACAGTTTCTTGGCATTTACTGTTCTCTCTTTCTTCTCACGCTGAGCATTCTGTTTCCCAGTAGCTATTTAGAAGATCAGTCACAAATATTCCCTTTTCCAGTGAGAGTCATTCCATCATGTTATCCAGGATACCAATTTGGAGGGCCTCCTCTGAGCCACTTTATTTCATGTAGACCTATAATTTTAGGGCCTCTTCTGAGCTTAACTGTAATTTAAAACTATGTGGATAATTGGTTTTCTTGGTTCACTGGCCAAACTACAAAAACTTGTTTCAGATCAACCCAAAACAAAATGTTTCATTTTGATTCCAGACATTTTTAATTGCTTCTTTATTAAAAGGAAAAGAAATTTTAAAATACCATTCACAAACCAGAAAGGGGAGGCTCCCTGTCCTGTTCCTCTGTGGTTAGAGCTCTCACCTGGCTTTAAGTCCCCACTCCATGATTCAGAGGAGGGACTTATACTTGGGTCTCTTATATTATAAACGAATGCACTAACTATTGGACAAGAAGGCACACTAGGTTGCAGACCCAGATGAGACAAGCACTCCAATGGTGGCTAGGAAAGTGGGAGAGGAGAAAACACAGACCCACCTGACTGCACTGCATCCCAGCCCCGGGACCTACCAGTGGCCGAGGGTTTGGCCATTGGGTCAGCAGGGCTCCAGCCACAACATGCTGACACTGGTGCAAGTGCAAGCTCAGCTAGACCTAAGTCAGCTGCCACTGGACTGCTTCCTCCCACCCTAAACCCAAGTATCTGGACCCAGGATCATCCTCAGATTCCCCGGGATAAGTGGCTAGGAGGAGTCCCATCCATCCCTCACCATCAACTGGTGGCAGGTCAGGGAACTACTCAGGGCCGTCAGCAGATGGCGCCTCCTCCAGGTCACAGGGCACCAGTGGGTCCTCCGGTACACAAGGCTCAGGCAGCTCCCACAAGTCCCAGGTGACAGGTAGCTATTCTAGGTTGTGGCTGATCCTTCCCAGTCAGCAGTTTCTGGTAGCTCTGCCCAGTCGCTAGGGCCCAGTAGCCCTTGCAGGCCCTTGAGGCTCTGGCCAGTGGAGGGCTCACACTGCCCAGCCATGGGGCTTGGGTTGGGCTCAGGCCACAGCCTCACATAAGGAACATCCTTCTCCAGCACCAGCTTCTCTCTGACTGAGCTGCTAGGGCGGCCTTTTATACTTCCTGTTCCTGTCTTGGCACATGCCTTCCTCCACTGCCTCTGAGGGCTCCAATACGACCAGCAGCTCCTTTATCTCCATCCAAGAGGTCTTCTGTGAGATCTCTCCGAGCTGCTGGTCTTCTACCAGGACCTCCCTCAAAGCCTGAAGGCTGGTCTTGGCCTCCAGGCCCCTTGCGGCCACTTAGGGTTAAAAATAGTACACAGCATTACACAGCAGTACACAGCTTTATTATCAATAATAAAGGGTGTGGGAGCAGGCCTCTTTCCTAACTTGCTCTAAGAATAGTGCATATGCAACATGGCATCTAAACTCATCTCCTTTTTGGTGTTTGGCTTTATTAACAAAGTCAACAATATGATAGCTTGCACATGACTTATTTCCATGTTTCGTTCCCACTGCTAAAGGCCCTGAAGGGGAGGAGTACTGGACCTAGGAAACAACTAAGTGCATGGGACTACTAATGAAAAACGGAGCAGGCATGGGGGTCACAGATTTAAATGAAGGGAACCAGAATGGGACACCAAGCAGAGAACCCTGGATAGTGCCCACTGCTCCTGGAAGGTGTCAAGGGAGCAAGCAGACACTGCCAAGAGAAACTCTGCCCGAATGTATGAATGGACAGAGGAATGGAAGTAGACCCCACAGTCACAGGGTGCCCCCCCAAGCCAAGCTCATCTCCCTGGTCTTGTAGATGACCACTTTGGCCAGGCCAAGGAGGAGGTTGTCGAGAAGGTCCCGTGACTTTGTGGGACCACAGATGGGGTGTGTGTAGATGAACAGGTGCGGGGAGAAGTGCAGCTAGAAGCTCAGCAGAAGGTTCTGGAGGAGCCAGAACAGGGGCTACAGCCTGGCACACTCCAGGTACACGTGCACCACGGTCTCCTTCATGCTGCAGAAGGGGCAGGTGTCGGGTAGAGGGGTGAGCCGTGCCAAGTACATGCCCGTGCTCACGGCTCCATGAAGGAGCTGCTGGCTGATGTCCCTGGTGGGCTGTGGGGTCAAGCTGGAATAGAGACTGGCCACTGGAGTTCCTTGCCCTCTGCAGTTGGTAGCAGGTCCTGCCATTTGGTGTCAGGGTGGGGTGCGAGGGCAAGGAAATGAAGGGTGTGGAACACGAGCGTGTACAGATGGCACAGTTCGGAAAAGGACCAGCTGCAAGTTGTAAATGTCACATGTAACTGTATATAACTAAAAGAAGTTTGAGTTCAAGGTTGTTGCTGGAACGAGTTACTTATCCAAGTGTTTAGATTCATTGCTTTAATGAATCAGTTACTGTTTTCAAAGTTCCTGCTTTATAAAAGATTTGTTTTGAAACTTTGTGTGCTTTTTTTATTTTTAATAAACCTGTTTGAATTAATTTCTCAAATCTATGGGCTAAAGAAATAGTTTTGAGATTGATGTTTTGCTAGATGAGCCTTTCTAAATTTTTAAAACTAAATGATGCCATCTTGTGGTGAGTAAAGCAAATACAAAAATTAATCCAAATCCTTTACAAATCTAAACAGATAATATGCTAAATAAATGTGGTGGTTGTTTAGAATGGTTCTATAGTGCAGAGTCTAGCAAGACTGTTAAATACTGAGATAGAAAATGAAAAAAACCTACAAAAGTAACTAAAATCAGCACTCTGATATTGCTAATCAAATTAAAATTGGAAACATGTACAGCAGTTCATTTAATTTATTAAGCCAGATTGAACAATATACTGACTCCATGTATAAACTAAAAGCAAACATAAAATTATGGAATGGTACTGTTTAATCACCAGAAGGGTTGGAAAAATGACACTGGAAATAAGTTTTCAGTATAAACATTTATTTTGATACAAGATGGAAGTTCAAGTGCCCCAGACACACACCTCAGATGACCTGGGGAAAAAAGGGTGATATTCTGAAACTATCTTTTTGTATGTTAGTCTATCTGTCTCAGTTTTGCCTATGTCATCTCCCTGACTGTAACTGCACCAGAATACAATTTTAAGCATCATACGAGTCTTTAAGCATCATAAAATTTACTTCACATTAGCTTTGCAATTGTTCTCCCTTTCTCAGGCATTCAAAAGCTGAGTTAGATTTCACAGTTCTCGAACTATGTCATCAGATTATCAAAATGGTAGCTTCTTCATATTTTTCACTTTATTTAAGGTGGTTAATTTTAATATATTTTAGTGATTTCCATTTTGTAATGAGATGTAATTATATAACATGTATACAGTATCACATAAAATACATCTTTTCTTTAAAAGGAAGCTTAGATTCTGAAGACTACCGAAAAGTTGTTAAGGCCTTAATTCTGGGATGCACTGTTCCATCTTCACAGTAAAACCTGTAAGAGTTCTGCCAGGTGCAGAATAACTCAGGGAACTTTGCTGAATTTTATCCCAATAAATGTGTCTGTAGTGGAAGGATTTGCCCACCCATAAAACAGGCTTCAGGAATTGTTCTCAAACCCAAGGCATCCTTCTGGGGATCAGTAGGAAGTCAGGCCTATCTGCATTCAGGTCTGTATCTCCCTTCTGCCTCTGTGTTCCCAAAATCTCTAGCCCCGACTGTTCAGCTCCAGAACACTGCCATGTCCTCCTGTTGCTACAGCTGCCCCTTTAAAGAGGGATCTTTACTTTGGTTAGTTTGTCAGAAAGGTAATACTACCCTAAGCAACATTACTTTAAAAGGAAGCTTTGTAAGCTCTTCTGTGTGGAGAGATGGGGATAATGTGCATCCTCCTCATAGACTTTAAGGCCAGAAAGAACCATCATGACTAGTCTGACCTCCTGCACATTGTAGCCCATAGTACCTCACCCGCCCACTCCTGTAATAGACTCATAACCTCTGGCTGAGTTACTGAAGTCTTCAAATCATGATTGAAAAACTGCAAATTACAGAGAATCTATGATTTATACTAATTTAAACCTGCAAGTGATCCATGCCCTTTGCTACAGAGGAAAGGAAACCCCACAGGATCTCTGCCACTCTGACCCACGGGAAATTTCCTTCCTGATACCAAATATGGTGATCAGCTACACTCTGAGCACGTGGGCAAGACTAGCCAGACACCTGGGAAAGAATTATCTGTAGTAACATAGAGCCTCCTCATCTAGTGTCCCATCACTGGCAATTGGAGATATTTGCTGCTGGCAGTTGCAGATCAGCTACATGCCATCCCCTTCATAAACTTATCAGGCTTAGTCTTGAAGCCAGTTAGGTTTTTTGCCCCCACTGTTCCCCTTGGAAGGCTGTCCCAGAACTTTATTCCTCTGATGGTTAAAAACCTTTGTCTAATTAGAAGCCTAAACTTGTTGATGATTAAATTATATCCATTTGTTCTTGTGTCCATATTGGCGCTTAACTTAAATAACTCCTCTCTCTCCCTGATATTTATTCCTTTGATGTATTTATAGAGGGCAATCATATCTCCCCTCAGCCTTCTTTCAGCTAGGCTAAACAAGCCAAACTCTTCGAGTCTCTTCTCATAAGGTATGTTTTCCATTCCTCTGATCATTTAGTAGCCTTTCTCTGCACCTGTTCCAATTTGAATTATCTTTCTTAAACATGGGAGACCAGAACTGCACACTGTATTCCAGACGAGGTCTCACCGGTGCCTTGTATAAAGGTGCTAATACTTCCCTACCTCTACTGGGAATATCTCGCCTGATTCCTCTTACGACTGCATTAGCCGTTTTCATGGCTGAATCACATTGGCAGCTCATAGTAAAGGTTAAGATTTTGCCACGGTTATTTTTAGTAAAAGTCAGGGAGAGGTCATGAGCAACAAGCAAAAATTCACAGAAGCTCTGACCTCTCCCTGACTTTTACTAAAAATGACTATCTTTGACAAAATGGGGCTGACGTGGGTTGGTGGTGGTTGGAATGACAGCAGCACGGAAGGGTCACCCCAGCTTCCTGCAGAGACTCGGAGCTGGGGGCCAGGGCTAGTGACTTTGGGTCTGTGGGTTCCCTACTGCCTGTGACAGAGGTGGTTCAGAGCTGTGGGAGAGCCCCTGACACTTCAGAGCTGTGAGGGCCCTCTGGTGCCACCTGCAACGGTTCAGGGCTCTGGAGGCTCCCAACTGCATATTGTGGTGGATTGGAGCTCTAGGGGCTCCCCACTACCTGCAGCGGCTGGCAGCTGCAGGGACTGCCATGGCAACTGGGAGCCTCAACCACCCACAGTGGCTGGGAGCTTTGAGTTCCACCCGTGGCGGCTCTGAGCTGAAAGGGCCGCTTGCGGCAGTTCAGAGCTCCAGGGACCCTGCACCGCCAACAGTGGGCGGGACACTTGGCTGCCAAGATGACCAGCAGCTCCAGGGACCGCTCCTCTCCCCCTGGCTGCCTGCAGTGGCAGGGAGCTCCAGGGACCACTGGGGGTTTCCTGCTGCTCGCTGCCAGGTCCCCTCTTCACTCTGCTCATGGAAGCAGGGAGCTGGTGGGCCCCCACTGGCTGATAGCTCATGCCCCGCTCCCGCCAGCTGAAGCAGAAAATGTCGTGGAAGTCACAGGAAGTCATGGATTCTGTGACCTCCGTGACATAACCTTATTCTTACTTATAGTCTTCCTGTGATCAGCCACCACACTCCGGTCTTTCTCCTCCTCTGTCTCTTCTAAATAATAAATCATGATCCCTTATTCCTCTTCTGGCTCACTGTTCCCACCCACTCTTCCCTGCAGATCTCTAGAGCAGGGGAGAAGTCTCTGTGAAGTACAAGATTAGATGGGGGAGGCGATGCTTCAGAGACAGCTGTACCTAACACCCCTTTCCCCCCACCACAGTTCTGTGCAGAAGAGGGGAGATCTGGATGTGCTGGGTCTCCTTTGTGTGTAGATGTGAGTGGCCACCCTGTAATTCCATCCAACATTCTGTGAATGTGAGAACCATTTTCCTGTTCATTACCATTTTCTGTAAAGAAAGACAAATGTCATGGCATGAAACTGTGGCCTGAAATTACATGCAACCCACAACCGCGAATTGAAATATTTCAGACCTTTCTGATCACTGATTTACACTTTGTAAATGTGGTCTAAACAGTTGATTATATGCCTGAGAATGTCAATATGCCATTTTCCAGTCAGGTTTCTGCACCTGTGAACACACTGTGAAACAGAAAACGTACATCATCCTGTGTTCAATAATTTTAAAATCGATTTCCTATGCTGCAGAAACTGGTTGATGCCTGACTGGATGTTTCTGTTTTTAGCATTTCATCCTCAAGTCATCTGCTCAGAGCTCAGCCTCAGAATCTTGGCAGGGCATGGTGAAATACTGTGGGGAATGTCTGATGAGAAGCTACCATGGCTCTAGTACATAGGCACTGTGGAGGAAGAATGATAAAAGATCTGCATAGTGGCAGATTTTCCAGTCCAGAAGTACTCCTCAGCTTTGCATGCAGTTGTACAAGGACCTCTCACCCACAGAAGCCGGTGCTTCTCTTAACTCACACACACTCCTTGAGAAGCAGAACCAGAACACTTTATGTGAACAGAGGGTCCTCTTGCAATAGGAGGAGAGGGTAGATTTGCCTAATGAAAACAGTAGCAATACATGCTTTATGGAAGTTTGGACTGCATGTTCTATGTACCCTTGCCATTTGTGACATATTCATCAATTACTCCCTGTGTAATGGTAATTCAATTGAAAATATATCTGCAAGTTGCATGCAAAATCTTAGTTCATCTTCTTTTAAAAATGGAAAATGTAAAATGATTGGGTGACTGCAGTGGAACTTGCAAAAAAAAAGTCAGAACTAAAAATTCTAGCAGATTTGTGTCTCTAATAACACATGAATATTCCCAGTGATAAACTAAGGATGAAGAAGGAGAGACATGTAACATCAAGAGAATGAAAGTAATCATTCTGTCTGTATGGTCTAGTGGGTTTTTTCCATCACCGACTTCTATGATTTCTCTTTTCATGGGATTGTGAAATTTAATAAGGCACAGAAATATGAACCTGAATTTACCATACGCATGTAGGATACAGACAATTAGGTTGCTAGGGTCACTGCATCAGTGGGGAAGGTGGTCTAATTTGATTATGGAGCAGTGGACCCAGGAGGACCTTTGGCTAAACACAGAGGAAAAATCAATTATTAGTATTATGAATATTCCTTGTTAAGGCCATCTAATGTGTGTGAAGACATAAAACAAAGCAAGTTCTTGCCCTGAAGTCTTTTGCATCTAAAAGCCAGACACAGAAAAACAGCACATATTTGTAGGGTCACAGGTGGGCTTGAAATGTTGTGTTTTTTAAAATATTATTGACTATTATTTTATAGATAGTTGTTGTCTCACTAGTCAGCATAGGGGGAGTGCTACAAATTCTCAGGAAAAACATTTTGCCAAACAATATAAATATATACAATATAAATATAACAATATACAGTCAGAGACTGGTGTGATCTGGTATGGCTATTCCTATGCTGTTAGGAGACAGACACCCCCGTATAAAGGCTGTGACATTCCAAGGAATATAAAACACCTTTGTTCTGGAACTGTGAAATATCTTGTTCTTTATGGAATGTGATCTATGTACAGAATTGGCATGTGAGATGCCGCGCGGTGGTTGCATTCAATATGATTCTGATCAGGATGATATACAATGAACATATTTGGCTCGGTCCTTCAATTTTGCCTATGCCAAATGTTTCAGGTGACAAAAATCTTAAAGGTTGATTCTAACTGTTTTCACCTGTGAGTTGCATCTTAGCTAGACAAAAACAGACGATCGGTGGGAGGATGGGATACAACACACAATCTTAGATTGTAAATCCTTGAGGCAGGGATCATCTTTTTGTTCTGTGTTTGTACAGAACCTAGCTCAACAGGGCCTTGGTCTATGACTAGGTCCTTGGTACTATGATAATCCCAAGAAAAAAATGACAATGATTCGGAACTAAGGCTTAGAGAGACCATGTGATTTGCCCAAATTCACATATGAAGAATGGTGGCAGAAATCAAATAAAATCCAGATTTCTGAAGTCCAGTGACTTAACCACAGTACCATCCTTCTTCTTATATTATATACATACATTGAAATAGTATAGAACTTTTTCATTTTTTCTCCTTTTTATTTTATGAACATTTGACAAACTTTTTCTTTCTCTTGTCTGATGCAGTGCATCACACACTTTTTCCTTATGGCCCAGTCATTAGGATATTTGCCTGGCACTCAAAAGACTTGTGTCCAATTCCCTACTTCTTGTGTGACCTTGGGCAAATCTCTTTGCCTAAATTTCCTATCTGTAAAATGGGAATAATAGCACTTCCCTTCCTCAGAGGGGTATTGTGAGGACAAGTACATTAAGAATTGTGAGCTGCTGAGACATTATTGGAACGGGGGACACATAATTACTTGAGCAATAGATTCAAAACTATTTACTGCTGCCTGGCCTTGCAACTCTGTAGTAACATAGCCTATTCCCATTGTAGATAACTACACCTCCAAGAATTATGTCTCCCATAAGTTACTGAGGATTTACTCACACCCTCCATAGCTGTTGTCAGGTTTTGGTCTAATTTTAAACTGTAAGAGTCTCAGGTAAGGGATATTGCTGTTTCATTTTTGCCCATGAAGCATTTTGTACATCTGCAACAATATATAAATAATAATATAATGCTGGGCCATGTAAGGTGAGCTTTGGACATGCTAGAGGTAGACTATTTTAGTCTCAGTGTGATATTCACCACTGTTCTAGCCTTTTTTGCTTGCATCTCCTACATCCCAGGTAAGTGCCCTAACCACTGGGCTATACAATCAGTCTCTTTCCGGCCCAATGAACATATAATTATTTATATAAAATGGAACAACTCTAACAGGAGACACAGAGAGAACCACCAAGCCCCCAAACTGCCTTAGCCAGCAGGCTACTCAGTCTCATTTGGGCTGTGGGAGGCTCAGCTTTGAGAGATAGTCAGTCTGTCTGTCTGTCACTGCTCCCTCCCTGCTGAAGTTCCATTCTGGACTTGTGAAAAAAGAAAATCACTGACATTTTCCTGACAAAATTTTGTTTTGTTGAAATCACCCACAACCATTCTACCTGTGACACATCTTTGGCTGCCTGTTGTACCCGATGATGTCTGTGTAGGAGGGAAATTTAGCACTTGTTAGCTCAGTGATGAGAAGCAAGTCCAGCATTTGAACTAAAGCTTCTGTGACAGTTTGGGCAGGAGAAATTGGGAAGTTGCTTGATATTATGCTGTTGAAGATGATGCTGTTGATACGCTGCCTCTCTGTGCATCAACTGTCTGATAGAATCATACACTCCAGATCTCCACTTACATCTATCTATAGCAACTTCTTCTCAGTTCTCTATGATAGTATTTGCTTTCTTCAAATTCCTTTTCAAAATGTCCTTATAGTGCAGCTTTTGTCCTCTATCATATTTCCCTTCCTTGAGTTCACCGTAGAGGAGACTCGTTGGGAGCCGATGACTGGCATACGAACAACATGACCATTCATCTCAGCTGCTATAAGTGCCTCAACACTGGGAACGCTAGCTGCACTCTAAACCCCGGTGTTTGGAACTCAATCTTGCCATTTAATTCCTAGAAGCTGCTACAGATGTTTCAGTTGCAGGCTTGTAAGCTTTTTGATGTGTCACGTATACGGAGTTTTTGTTCCTATAGAATACAGAAATGCAGTCAGCATGACAGCATGATAAACCTTCATCTTGGTTGCTGTAGTGCTGCTGTGCTGATACTGGAGATGTTTTTATAGCGTTCCAAACTCTCTGGAGGCTGACTGAATGCAATATGCAACTTCTGCATCAGCGATGTTATCGCTAGCAACTGTGCTTCCTGTTGTAACAGGGTAAACACGTGTTTGAAAAATCAGTCCATCTTGAGAAAAACTATAAATCCATGTGTGGGGGACTCAGAGACAGCAAAAAGGAAAATAAAACCTTGACCTGGAAGTAAACCCATGATAATGGGAGCTGGTACATGTAGCAGTTCCAGACCCAGACATGGGAATTTTGCAGTCGCTGCAAAATTAGCTTTGCAAGTCAGCAGTAAAGTTTTGAGGAGGGGGCTGCTGATAAGATGGTAAAGGAAGGGTCTATCATTGGCTTAGCAGGCGCATTGGATGAAGTAGAGATATAAAAGGGGTCGTCAGACCGAGGCTTTTTGGGGAGCCATGAATCAAGAAGGGAGTGCACCAGAATAGCACTGCACAAAGGTCTGATCAACCATTTTGCCTCTCTCCAGCTCGTCACTCAAAATAATAGGGTAGGGTGTCAGAGCTGATAACCCATGGGGCTTTGTTCTGCGGATGATAACCTGGGTGTGAATACGATAGAGGTTCCACCTGGATGAAAATATAGCATAAAAGTAAGGAGAACCTGGCCATGGATGTGTTTTTTTGCTGCAGCTGAGTTCATTCATATATGTGGTGAGTAGTGAGTGTGAATGTAAAACTAGCAATAATTCTAACTGTTTTGTGTACATGTGTTATTGTAATCAGTTATTTAAGATTTATCTGTGTGTTAAGAATCTGTAAAAGAATAAGAGAAGATAATTTGTGGTAAGGTAAAAACTCTCAATAAATAGTGGATTTAGATTGGATAGAGAATGTGCGTTATTGTATAAATGAATGATAGATTTATAAACCGTTGACCAGATCTTGGACTAAGACAGGTTCCAGCCACCCTCATCCGTCCACAAGTTGGTCGGGTGAATAGCAAGGGGGGCCTGTCTGAACCTAGTGACCCAATGGGCAGGTGGAGTGTGTGGACCGAAAGGTCAATTCCTTCTTCCTCCAAACATGAGCCCCTGCAGTTCCATTACTCAGTAGAGCTGCAACAGCAGGGGACTAACACCCTATGTGTGTCTGTACCTTTCCACTCCCCTCCCGCTAAATAAGCGTTCCGTTATCACATTCATTCACCTCGGCAGTATTACGAGCTGAAATTGAAACGGTGCAGATTCCTCAATAAGTCAAACCTAAGTTGTATAAATGCGTGCTTGCAAGTGTGTGTTTTAAGAATTAATCCCTTTAGAAAACCCATTGTTTTCAGTAAGAAATAGAAAGTCCCATTTCAAGTTGTAAAACTGACACAGAGTCATAAATTAGTGAAAGTAGATAGGATTAAAAAAAAAAACTCTCACACTTTTTCCCTCTCTCCTCCATGCTCCCCGCCCCGTCTAAGGCATGGAAAATAGATGAACTAAAAAGTTTTTTAACCCTTTGTCACCTCACTTCCTAGATATATAAAGGTGTTGATACAGTTAAGGGTTTCCCCATTAACAAGAACTTCAGGTACGGCATCACTGCCTACATTTTGTCTATTGGATGGTTGGTAAAGAAGTTTAGTTTTACTGGTATTTATCTTTAATCCCAATTGTTTTGCTGCTGACACAAACTGAGTGGTTATCTCTTGGATGTCTCTAAGTGAATGAGTAACTAGTGCTGAATCATCTGTAAAGGAAAGTTCTCTAATGCATTCTTCATGCAATTTAGAGCTGACATGTAATCTAGCCAAGTTAAATAGCTTCCCATCAATTCTAGTGAGGATATAGACTCCTAAACTGAGGTTTTTTGACATCATGGTGAGGATGCCAGCTAAGAACATCGTAAAAAATGTTGGAGCAAGGACACAGACTTGTCTCACATCATGGCATATATCAAATGAGGTCAGTAACATTTCCTTCCACAGAGACTCTACCAATCATTCCATCATGAAATTATTGTATTATTTGAACAAATTGTTCTGGACAGCCATATAGTTTAAGCAGCATCCATATGGTTTCTCTACCCACTGTGTGGATGAAAGATATGACAGATATTCTTAACACATGAGCCATGCGTTGACCTGAGTGCTCCACAGATCACTTTCTTGTTAAAACTATATGCAACTTCCAGATTCCATGTCTAGATGCAAGACTGCTTCCAAAAAACTCAATATCAGGAAGCTGAAATCATGGATACTCAAGTTCAGCTAGGAAGTGCAATTTCTCAAACTCTAAAGTCTGAAAATACACTTGAGAAGAAAACAATGAATGAGTCGTGGAATACTTTCAAACAAATAGTTTACAATACTTCATGTAACATACTTTGTCATCCTAAACACAAGAGCACAGATTGGTTTGATGAAAATAATGACAGCATACAAGATCTTCTTCAGCAAAAGCAGAAACTCTGTGCTGAACATCTCTCAGGCAACACAGCTGATTGTGAGAAAAAATACAAAAGAGTCAAGTCACGCTTACAGAAAGAGATTTATATGATGAAAGATAGCTGGTGGGAAAACAGAGCGAAAGAAATAGGTACTTTGGCTGCCTCAGATAACTCACAGGGCCTCTACAATGCCTTAAAGGAAGTCTACGGCCCTCAAACTAATACAATTGCATCTTTCAAGAGTGTAGATGGTGCTCAACTTTTTACAGACAAATGTGATATCATTAATCACTGGAGAGAGCACTTTGCAAATTTATTGAACCAATCTGGAAATATTCATTCTAATGCATTACAGCAGCTAAAACAAGTGCCAAAACAAAAGGAAATGAGGTTGCCAATAAGGGCGGAAGAACTTGATAAAGGAATGAAAACAACTAGATGCAGGAAAGCTCCAAGCCTAGATGGGATTCCTCCTGAAGTGTTCAGGTATGGTGGTAGTAAGCTTAAAGCTGCACTTCTGACCTTCTATAGCACATGCTTGGAAAAGTAAGAGTTCCTCAGGATTTCAAAGACATTCTTATTGTTATTATTTACGAAAGAAAAGGTGAAAGGGTTATCTGCAATAATCATCGTGGCATAGCTCCGTTATCAATTGCTGGAAAGATTCTGGCTAAAATTCTTTTAAACAGGTTTAAAAATAAACCAGAAAGTGTTCTTCCTGAAAGTCAATGTGGTTGTCTTGTGAAGAAATCAACCAATGACATGATTTTTTTCATGAGGCAATAACAAGAAAAGGCCCTTGAGCAACATCAAGACCTCTTTGTCATATTTGTTGACTTTTCCCAGGCCTTTGACACCTGTGACACGTACAGTCTTAGTTTCAGAGACCATTCTTAAACTCTGCTACTTGTTTTTCTACTTCCTCATTGGAAACATGAAACTAAACTAAACTTGTATGACATTGTTTTAGCAAAGTGAAGCGTTGGGAAATTGCATTGCTTTGTTCCTTTTTTGTGCCTGTTTTTACTATCAATCTTAATGTAATAGCTCTGTGGTTGGGGAAGCAGCTATGCTTCACTACTAGTGGGTTTTTGTTCTCTTTTCCAGATAATCATCTCACTCCCTATTCTTGTGACTGTGATGTCAAAAACCTTGAGAGTCCTGTACCACTTTAAAGACTAACAAATTTACTTTCTGCAGATTTAAGCTTTTGTGGGCTGTAGCCCACTTTGTCAGATGCCTGTGATGTCAAAGATTTTCACTCAGTGTGTGAAAATATTTTTGAGAGAGGAATGAACAGAGTTATATCACAGAAGCCTGTAAAGAGACATGACACACCCCAAAAGTTAGTTTTATCCAGCTCTTACTAAAGTTAATGGGAGTTGGATTGGGGCTTATATGCATAAAAACTCTTTTGCTAGATCTTACAGACAGTGCTTAATTTGTGGCAAGGCTTGCTAGCGCTGAGCCACAGCACCTATGGGCTTGCAGTATCAGTTATAAAAGTAAAAAAAAATGCTTATGTCTTGGCACTTAATTACTTGAGTCCCAGCACCACTTCCCTTACAAATCAAGCACTGCTTACAGAACTTATTTCTTTCTTTGAACAGTTTAGATAGATACTTAAATAGAACAGGCAGTTTTAATGTAGGCATTAATTTAAATGGAAAATTATTTGTATACAGATTTCTTTTTGGTCTGAACTGGAAAACTAATTTAAGTGCTATCTGGGAAAAGTCTAAAAGTTTATTTTCTTTGTAGCTATTTTTTATCCTGCTGTGAAATATTTAATCAGGATCTAAAAGAATGGTGTTCCATTTTTGTATATAAACATTGTAGCCTCTGCTATTCAATACCGAGAAACAGACTCCCACACATACACCTACCACCCATCCTAGCTGTAAGATTCATTACATTGAAGTTTATTGTGAATTCACTTCTTTCTTGCAGCTATCAAAATGTAGATGCATATGAGACAATGGAGACTTTTAAAGAGAGACCAATGAAATGGCTACGATTATAAAGAATTGTTGCTTATCGGATCAAACCATTACTGAAGCTTTCACTGAATTTTTGAAAGATATATAAATAACTCAATGTGCAGAACAAAACTGTTAAAGATTGAATCCCTTTTGTTTTCACCTATCACAGAATAAAAAGAAAAAGTCCAAGAAGATATATACATTTTTGCAAATGGATTTGCCTATATGAAAGTGGAGGGCTTTTCATTTTTTTTAAAACTGTGCTTCCGTTCATGTCTTTCAACAGAGAAAAATCCAAGTATTGTTTAGGTAAATACAGAAGGAACAGTTAAAAATATATAACACCTCACTGAAATGCTTGCTAAACATTCTAAACATTAAATATGATCAGTAGTTTGAAAGCGCTCTCTCTCATAAGGATATTTTTCTCTGTACATCTTCCCACCTTTATTTTAGGAAAAAGACATTCAGTAATTCAGAGGTTCAGTAATATATACTAGACAAAATTACATACTCACCATACAAACATGACAAACATGTCATGGTTAACACATGATGATTACATACACCACACTATTGACCCTTGGTGGTTGGATTTACTCATGCTGGCATATGGAGTTGCAACTTACACTTCCTTGCATCCACTTGATCTCTGTCTACCAAGGGCAAGGTGAATGAAAGGGGGATTCATCCTGAGGGAAGGCAGAAAGTGGTACTACTGTTACACCTCTTTTGCATTTCAGATGGGGTAGACAGCTGTAAATTTCACTTCAGGCCTCTGATAGAAACGGTTAATATAAGCCCCTTGTTTGTACAGTAAGTGTTTGAGTCCCATATAAGAGAGGTAACATTATATATATCTGAGAGCTGGCAGCGTTGCTTTGATAAGAGTACCAGTCAACACACCGTTCCATTAGCATATAGTGGAGTAGCCACAAGGGATAAAAGTTATACCTGTCTTTTTTTTCTCCTTTTTTGATACTTAGTGAATGTCCCTTCTGTGAGAAATATGGCAATTTTCAGCAATATATTTGGGAGATCTTATTGTATTAACTTTAAAGAGCTGTGAAGTCCACTGTATTGATAATGCAAAATTTGTGTGTGAACTTCTGGGACATAGTTCAAAGGGTTTCCCAGGAAATCTTTAGGGAGAAGTCTATGCAAATGTAACCCCTCTGTTTATGTAAGAATTCTGCCTTTTGAAGCTTTACTCTGAGGGGAAAGCCTTTGTTTGCTGATCACCTGTTACATGAGGACAAGATCAAATGTCCAAATTGCATAAAGGAAAGAGTGGATGATCCAAGGTGATTCTGAAGTAATGGCTGTAATGAACTTACAGCCACAGAAAAACCTGTTGGTGGGATTTGAATGACTGATCACCTGCCAGAGCCCTTGTTGTAGTTGGGGATGATCTCTGGTAAGGATATTAGTATGCATTCAAGTTCTTTTATTGTTTTTAAATTATTTTCTCTGCAATGCTTTCACTTAAAGAATAAATGTGCTTGCTTAGAAAGGGCTGTGTGATAACTTCTAACTGTGGGCAATTAAGCTGTTTATAGCCTCTGAGGAGAAAGCAAAGCAGGCCTGCTTTTGCAGCCTGCCTTGCTGGGGAGCTCAATGTAGGCATTGAATTGAGCAACCTTGAAAAACCCTGGTCAGAAGGGAAAGAGATGTAGGCCTCTGCCCAAAAGGAGGTGATGGCTGGGGAGTGAAACCCTAAAAGTGTGTTCCCTTGATGAACTACAAAGGGGGAATGAGGTACAGTTGCCCTGAACTGTGACACCCTCCATTTCTCACCTTAAGTGTTTTATATTTTAAAAAATCCAGCCACAAAGTAATGTAGCAGCTCACTGACAATTAAGGAAAGATGCCACAGCAACAGCATTCTTGTGAATCCCATGAGACAAAAGATATTCTTCAGCAGACAGGCTGACATTTGTTCTGTTATTACTGGCAATGAGACTATATAAAGTCAGTCATTTCACTCTCATGGGAATGATGGTCTGTAATGGTATTTCAGCAAAAAAGATTTCCAGAAATTTTACAACTACATTCTTTTTCATAATTCTAACTTTGATTTCCTATAGAAATTGTCTATATTCAAATGTGTACACAGCATTTAAGATGTTCCCTCTCATGTCTCTATTTCCCCATGGGATTCTTGTGTCAAAGATCAAGCAGTTTGAAGCCAGCAGCAGCTGTGACATTCTTGCTAGCTAATAAGGCATATAGTTGCTATGAAATATATGTGACAATGCTTTTGTCAAAATTATTAACACCCAGGTACAGTAGCCCTACGGTAAAAAAAAGATTAATGAAACACACACCAATCAATGCAAGTCCATTTGCAATATTAATATACTATTTAAACACAAGCAGCACAAGAGTTAAATGAAAAGCATAGATTTCCTTGTATCTCATGTTTTCAAGCTTCCATTTTGAAGAGTATTGGCAGACTCCACATTGTGAGATGTACGTATGGGTAATATTTAAGGAATAATGTATTTATATTGAAAGTATGCTTTATAAACTTGGAGTAAAGTCAGTCACTAAGGGTGAAGAATATGTCTCGGTGATGGACGATTAACCAATGCTGGGCTCAAATATCTACGAGCCTTTCTTCATCCCAAGACTTTTAATGGGAAACCATCAGGGACAATTGCAAACAAGTAAAATCACTTGGAGTTAAAAGAGGAACATTACAACAGACAGAGGTTTGCCCTGCCTATGAATATAGACAAAAGATTGTTTCAGTCTAACAGAAACTGGGAAAAGACACTCTGAACCCTTTCACTGAGGATACATCTTGGGGAGTGGGAGGTTCTCATGGAAAAATTGGATCCTGGTTTGTGTGAAGCCAGCCAGTTCTGAAATAGATTGAACTTCTGGGATAAAATCTCCTTTAGTAGATAGGAAAGGTAAATATTAATAAGTTTAGACCCAGGTTTATGTTTTATGATTTTGTTTTGTATTGTTCCCAGTTATTTCCATCACTCTCTCTTATTTTTAGAGAATTCTCTATTCATTCTTAAATAATTTTTTGTTTTATATATATTTTTGTTTTATTCTAAGTGCTTATCAATGCTGTGTGATTTTACAGGAGCAGTGATTTAAGGTAAAACTAGTAAATTGGTGTTTATTGCTCCTTTGGGTGCAGATGATCTGGGTTTTTAGTGAGTATCCAGTGTCAGGGGCTGGATATTACAGGGGAGTGATTAAAAGGGACTGGGGATTAGGGTGCACCTATTGTTAATCTGTAAAGTGAAGACAGGGCTGGCACAGAGGAGGGTGCTTGATTAGATAACAGGCTGGTGGTATTAGGGAGCTAACACCTTCTTACCACAAGCAAGACACCCTCATGCTGGAGGCAGGGGGTTACAAAGTGACACACAGTCCTGGGTACCCCAGTAATCCTCACAATGATAAAATGGAACCTTGTGATATCCCGCAAGAATAACTTCACACTACGCCTCTCTCAGAAAATGAGCAGTGTCTCTCAAGAGTGACTCACATCATCTGCTTAAGCACTAAAAAATCCTTTACTTTGGAAGTCAAGCTCTACATCAGAGATCACCACTATGCCAGTATTTCTATTTCCTATTTAAGTGTTCTCTTCTCTGGTTGATGTCCAGTAAATCTTCTAGAACAGGGCATTCTCTATATTTTTTCAAGGCAAAAAAATCCTTTTGTACCTCATGATTCATTTGTACCGCTAATGATGCCTCTTGCTTTAACAAAAAACTGGTCAGTAAATTTTTTTTCCATGAATCATCAAGTATGATGAATTTCTTTGCTGCTTTCATCAACAGCAAAAACATCTTTGCAAAGTTCATATCCTGAAATGCCAATATTGGTGACCTTTGTAAGAGGTAACCTTGTCTATGCTTCAAGACATGGAATGGAAAAGGGGAAATTAAACTGCAGTGGTATCTGTTGAAACACTCTTCCTTTCCCACCACAAAATATTAGATTTTTTTAGCTGTGTAAGTTAAAAACAAGCCAATACTTCAAGTAGGACAGCAGAAATATACTGAAAGAGCAGGGATGTAACAGATTATGTATTACAGGTTTTTAATTCTAAGATTATGTAAAACTATTCTGTTAGCCAGTAATATTCATTTTTTAAGTAATCATATAGTTAACATTTCCAAACGTAGCCTGATTAAGTGATGTTTTGTAGGAACACTGGCAGGATCTTGAATGGGCCAGCAGGGCCAAAGGTCAGAGCAGGGTCAAATCTGAGGCTGTGAGTAGCAGAGGAGTTCATAATCAGGTTCCAGGTCAGGGCTGATACCAAGGGTCAGAGTCTAAGTCAGTTTTCAGGGTCTGGGTCAGGGGGTGAAGTACAAATCAAGGCAAGATCAAAGCCAGGAGTTCAAGAGCAGGAATGGTCATTGTAGCTATAGGAGATTCACACTGTTGACTTGACACTTCCTGAAACACCCTTTGGGTTTATATAGGGAAAGGAGCCAATCATAAACCAGGAGGTTGTTGCCTGTCAGACTCCTTAAGGCAGGACTCCCAGTGGTCTGTATTCATAGTCTGTCATGGGTAGGAATGCACAAACTGGTTACAGCTGATGCTGGATGGCAGCTCTGTAGGTCTTTGTTTGAGACCTGCTGGGCCTTACAAACTCAACATAAGCAATCTTTTAAAAGTGAACAAAGTTTAAAATATATAAACAAATTAGTCATAATATTATGTTCCCCCTTTTATGTTGAAATGTACAGTTTTCAATATATGAAATATATTGAGGATGCATGGAGCTTTATATTTTTCATAGAAGGAAAGCACCATGTATTGTTAGTAAAATGTGTATGTTGATTAAAACATGACTCAGTGAGACTGGGATCATTGACAGAGGGATGAGTGTGTGTGACTGGATAAGCGACAAGGAAAAATACATAGAAAGGGGCAAAGATGAAAGCAAAGTAAAGAATTTGAACATGATGGAGTAGAGAAGAGGGAACCAGTGGAAGGATTCAAAGAAGGATGATGTGGTGAGACTGACAGGTAAGTAGGGTGGATCCTAGTGACAGCATTTGGTAAGTACTGGAGATCATAGAGGCCAGGAAGAGGTTAAAATAATCATGATGGGAATGATAAAGACCTGAATGAAAGTTTGAGTTCTAGGGTTAGGAATATAGACTGATCTTGGAAGAAGACATGAAAGGATATGGATAAACCCCAGATACGTTTGTCAAAGATTATCCCCAGGTCACAGACCTGGATGACTGGATGGATTATGGTGTTAACAGTAACCAGAAATGGGAGTGGAGAGAGGGTTTGGGAAGAAAGACAAGAAGTTTGATTTTGGTCATGTTAGATTTAAATTAATGGTGAAACATGCAGAAAATGTCAGAGACACAGGCTGAAGTGCAGGAATGGAATGTTGTTTTTGAATCTGAAGCCAAAATGTTGTTTTAGGTACTGCCTATTTGGGCCTGTACTGCTTGTTTTTACATGGAAATAACTTTATTTTACAGTAGATTAAATTGCTTCAGACATAATCCTCCTAGCAACCGAAAAGGTGCTGTTTATGATGCCAAGAAAATTTCCTAGATGAACTGTTGCCTAAAAAAAATTAATATTTTTCACTTTTTATTTTAATAAAAGACTCTTTAAAAGGTAGTAGCAGCTAGATGGAAGAGTTCAGACTGGGAAATATATGAATGGTTTTTCACTGCTGACATTACTGTTGATTTTACATTCTATTTTCATTTTCCCCCACCCAGTTTCCACTTTGGGAATTTATGAATGGAAACTCCAACTTTACCAAATGTCAGGATAGAAAGTAAGGTTTCCCTAATTTTTTGGCTTTAAGAATCAAAACATCTGTTCTTCTGAATTTTTATGAGATTACAAATCATAAAGGACTAGTAATGCGGAACAGAGAGTTCCACTTCTATGTCAGTGACTCAGCTCTAATTCAGGATAATGGTCTATTTGAGTTGATGTCTCATTTCAACCATATACATCAGTCACCACATCTGGTAGAATTTAATCATTTTAAAGGAGAGGACTGAGAAGTCATGGCAACTAATTTGCCCTCTCACCTATGGAAGTGTTCTTTTGAAGTCAGGGTTAGGGCATATTGGTGGCTAGCTTTCTATCTATAGTGTATTTTTTCTGTGGATACAGAATCTCGTTCTTTAGAGCTGTCACGTGAATCTTTTGTGAGCAAGTTTATTTAAAATAAATAAATAAAATAAAACAAGATATGTGGTAGACCACATAGAAATGATTACGTTAAGCTGCTGCACTTTGTTTTATTAAACTAAATTAGGGGTCAAATAAAGTTTATAGGTCAGTTTAATCTATTCACATTAAAAATATTACACAGTGTTAAGTAGCTTCTTGTAGGTGTTAACCACACTCTTTAAGGAACTCAGTTGATGTATTACCCAATTTGACTATCATTAACAAAACAGATGTTACAATAAAGGCAGGACATTCTGTTCACTTTTTTTAAAAAAGTATATATTTACCAGCCTTGTAAATTGAGGAGTTGGACTGATTCATGTTTTCAAAACATCATAGGACAGATAATCAGCTGATGTAAATATGATGTCTTGATTGAACTATGCTGATTTATGTCAACAGAGAATCTGGTTCATTACCTTTAAATCTTAAAATAATTATTTTAACTGGTTACCAATAATTAATAACTTAGTTTTAAAACAGTATTCCAAACAGCGGTATTGAATTTTTGGTATTTAATAACTATTTCTGGCAGCTATCCAAGTAGGTTCCTGTGAAGTAGCATGGGATAAATTGGAGCAGAAATATATAACATTATCTGTAGTTTAAAGCCAACATAAATCAGAAGATATCTCTGAGAGCAGATGTGGGATTTAGGAGGAGGAGGAGGAAAGAGTGACTTCCTTGGGCTAGAGGATTTAACTGAGCCAAATCCAGAATACTGGGATAAACAATAGTGAACACTTCACTGTTTGCTACTTGGTAAATTCCAAGAATCTGGACTAAAAACTATTTTAAAAAATATAGTGTGAAAGTTAGTTGAAGATTTCATGTTAGGGAAAATGAATTTATATTTTACAGTACCAGTAAAATGTAATTTTTATTGAATAAAATCATGGTATTTTCTATAACAAAATTTCTTAAAATTGAAACTCAGAAACACTATTAGAATTACAGTACTGTAAAAATAAAAATAGCACATTTGAGATGGGTTTTGAAGCATTACTAAAAGAGCATAGCCAAACCACCAGGCACATGAACTTCGATGTCTAGAAAGTTAAAATTATGGCATTGTTTATGTAAAACTTCGAAGAAATTTGTCTTCAGATGGCTACTCTTGCTCTCCTTTATAGTATGAGTGTTAGACATAAGGTAAGAGACTACATCAGTGTTGAGACAATAAGTATGTTTAGAAAAACAGTTTATCAATTTTTTTTTGTAAACTTATTTGATTGTTAGTCTTCCTTCAAGTAAATAATCAAATGGAGTCTTGTAAGCAGGTGCAGAAACAAAATACAACAATCCAGTGTCAGGTCTGTGCTGACAGAATCTTTATAAACATAAACCAAGGTGATATAGAAGCAAAATGAGAAAAAAAGATTCTAAATTTTAGGATCCCCCTAACATCAGAGTCCTGCCTTCCCACTGTATTTTCCCTTTTTCACTAACCCTTCTTATAGCCCTTCCCCTGAACCCTTGTATAATAAGAAGGACAAGGGAAGCTGCAGATAACCCTTGTGTATTGGGGGCCACACAGTGCTCCTGTGCTCTGCCAAAATACAGTAGTAAATCAGGAGTAAATCAATTTCACTTTCTTCCTTTATTCTTGCCAACTATATTTCTATAGTGGCCCTCCCATCTCCAGTGTGTAGCAATATTCATGACAGGTGCTGTGTTGTTAAGAAAGGCAGTTAGAAAAAGAGGCCTTAATTGGAAAGCTCTGGCTTATACCAGAGATGCCTAGCTTTAAGAAAAAACATCTGTTTCTAATAAGACAAAATTGCTAATTAGAGATTTCCTGTTAGTTTATATATCCTGACATTTGTGCTTTGTGCCAACATGCATCTACATTGTAATTTTGTTATTTTTCTTCCTGAAATATTTTCATGGAAAAAACAGCAGAATGGCCCTCTTTTCAGATTTTCTGATAATTTCTGATATACCAGAAATTAGATGTATTAAATAGAAATAGGTTGGTCTTGTGATATGTACTTGCATTTTGTTAATGAAATGATTTTGTGGTGTTCTGGAGAAAATCTTGTCTGATGCCAAATGATTGAATCTAAACAGCAATTTGCTTGTGATACAAAAAATTTGGGGAGTGATCCCATTCCCTCTGAAGTGAATGGGAGCTTTGCAATTGATTTAGATGGGATCTGAAATAGGCCTATTCCTTTATTTTTCTTCTCTTTCTTGTGGGAAAGAGTTCAATATAGATAGTTCTATTGAAAAGTATGGAACCACTTGAGCTGAGAGTCACTGTGCTGAATGATAGTTTGTTTAAGGATGAAATCCTGGCTCAGTGATAGCACTGGCAGAACTATTATTAATACAAGTAGTACCGGGATTTCACCCTAAGCACATTCTAAGATATGTTTTAATTCCCTGTCTTTTTAAATAAATTCCCTCAATGGTACTTAGTTCTATCATATTTGAAGTGAGGATCATTGTTTGTAATTGTACCCAATGTATCCCCCTTCTCCTCATTTTGCATATTTGTATTCTTTCACTTCAACCCCTCTTTGTGAGTACAGTTTGTCCTAAGTCTTAGGAAAATAGACCTATACATTTTCATATTCTTTTTGCAGCCTCTGCCCAGAAATTGATTGATTTTTTTCCTTTTGCTTCATATATGCATAATTCCTAGACATGTCATCTAGATGCAGCAGAATTTGATTTCAATTTCTCTCATGTCTTTGGAAAGTTGGATGAATGTTCTGTGGAAACAAGGACATGCACAAGGGGAGGCAAGCACCCCCCCACAATAATCATCAGGGGCCAAGGCAAAGGGGCAAAAGAAGAGTGAGTTCCTCCACTGCTGGGTGAGGGGATGGGAGCAATTTCCTCCTGGTGACAGGGAGAAGAGAAGCATGAGCTCCTGCACAGGCTGAGGTGGGGAGAAGTGAGAGCGCCTTCAGAAGCCAGGGCACATGGGCATAAAATGTACCCTCCAAAAGGGGTCAAATTTAAATTCTTGTATGGAAACTTGTGTTGCCACATTATTCCAAATGGCAGTTGAACCTGTTTTGTACAAACATTTTTGAAATTGTCACTTAATGTCATCTGCCAAATTCATGAGCACACAGCAAGGAAGCATCAAACAACTCTAGAAGAACATTTGCTAGTAATTTCCTCAGCTGGTCATGGTGTCTTTGCAAAGCAGAAGATTGATCTATTAGATTTAAACAGGCCCTCACATTTCTTATATCCCATTAATGACAAGCAAGTTTGCCAATTTTTGATATCATGTGTACCTTAGATCCCTTTCCAGGATTCTTCCACTTATTTGGAATGCTTTCCATTCTATTTAGTTCCTTTTCAAACTTTCCCTCAGAATGACTAGCAATTTTCCCTGGAAAATATGCTGTGGCTGGAATTGGTTTGTCACGTCTTCTGCTTAGAGTCCTATTATTCTGGAACGCCTATTCACTTAAGCTGAAATTCACCTTTGTTCAAAGGGCTAGGACAAAAAGTCTTCTGTCCCAAGCTTAAAGTGGGCACAACACTTCCCCTGGACTCTGACCAGTCTTTGTTTCCCCTTCTTCACACAGGTAGCTATGACCCCACACAGAAAGAGGGCTGACTCCCAGGACTGCTGTCCTTGGAATCTCTCTCTGTTCAACAATTGTCACCATGCGGGGCTTTTCCCTAGCTCCAAAGCATGTGTGCCATTCCTACTCTTTTATAAGGACAATGATTCCTTGACTTAGGGTAGCAGACAAACAGTAAAGCAGTCATAACCCATTCCTTAGCCTCAGGCTTCTGGGCCACAGTCCAGGGGATCTCTGGAACAACAGCTTCTGGCTGCTTCCTAGCCTCAGTCAACTCTATTCCCTTCTTGGAGTAATAGCCCAAGGACTGCTTCCCTGAACCTCTGGACCCTTGCTCTAGGGACCCGTCACAGGGCTCCACATCTATGTAGTTTCTCCTCCACAGGGCACAGCCTCTTTTAGTCCCTCCCCCAACTGTCCATTAGCATATGCACAGCTGCAACCCAGCCATCTTTAATTGGATTCACCTGCTCTGGTCCAGGGGCAGTAGGTTCTATCCACAGAGACCAGTTACCCTGTGACATACTCCCCCCCCCACACATTTCCAGGAAGAAAAAAAATATGTATTTCCTTTTTGTGAGGTGCCCTTCAGAGCTACTTTTATCTCCCTCCATTCAAAAAATTATTTTCCCCAAGTCCCACCCAATTACAGAGTGTTCTCTGCATGTCCCCTCAAGTGCACACTCTTGGTCCCAATCATCTGGCATTTTATGCAGCAGGGGCCAAGGTCATATACTTAGATTCACAAGGCAAATTCCCTACATTGTCTTATCACCATCTCCTGGACTTCACATTCACTGCACACCTAGGATTTTCCATCTCTGCACGCAGTTTCTACTTCAGTCTTAAGTTTGTGAGCCCTAAAGCATATATGTTCTTTCCACCTCCATGAACTGGAGATCTGTGGCAAGTTGTTCTTTCTGGAACCTGAGGTCCTGCAGTTTGTTTTCTGCTGATTCCAGTTGCTCCATAAGTTAATCATACTTTAAGAAGGGGACAATAAAACAGGTCAGTGCTATCCTTTTCTCTGCATTGGAGCCCTGTTTCCAGCCTTGGCCCCCTTTTTGGTTCTCTGCTTGCTGGAGCGGTCCTGCCTAAGTCCCCATGCTAGTATGTTTAACAGCTAGTTCTGCCTGAGTTCCCATGGTACCCTTTTGAATTTGGGATTCTGTTTGGATCCTCACAGGATACAGTGGGGTTTGAGGTTTCATTTCAGTTTCCCCAGTGTCCAGCCAAGTCGTAGACTTCACCTGGGTCTGTACGGTACCCTGCTGAGCCAAAAACCCAGATAGAGTGCTGATGGTACAGTATTGTGTTTTCTCTATTGGAGCCTAGGCACTGCAGGAAGAATTAGCCAAGCATTGTTGCTTCTCCCCCTTGGCCATCACCTGAACCCAGATTAACCCTTGTTATACCAGGATCAGTTGGTTGATTATTTACCCCAGTGAACTCAAACTTGATGAACGGTGAACTTGTCATCAAACTCTTGTTGGCACTTTTTATGCCGATCCCTCAGTCTTTAGGAAAGATTGTCATCTCTCTTGCTCCCTTTTCCATCCTTACTCTGGCCTCTAACCCTCTTACTTCCTTTCCTAATTGGTCCCGGACCTCCCCTGGTCTTGGGTTGTTGTTCTAATGCTTGTTGTATGAGGGGCTGAGAAACCTGCCCCATTTCTCCACAGAACGATATGCCAAGGCAGACCCTTGACCACCCCAACATGCAGTCAAGATCATTAACCCTGAACCTCCAGCTGAACTTCTGCAGGGGAATAGACCTAGATCTCACGCTGGACACCGGAGATGTAATGAGAGATGTCTAAACTGTTTACCCTCACCTGATCTTTCTGAACCAGACTGCATCCACAACCCAAGTCTGCAAGAGCCTTAACTACTGTTCTGCCCACCCCAACTGCTACTATCCACAGCAGGCCCCCCCACTTGACTTTTGGAGTAGGCTCCCATTGCCTGGTCCCATTATAGTAGCAGTTTAGGTAATCACATTCTGTAACTTGGCAATTCCTTTTAATATGCCTGGATTGGCCACACCTGAAGCAAACTACAGGGGCCCCAGGTCACATTCCACTGGTATTGCCACCAAACTGCAGGGCTACCCAGGATCCCTTTTTAGGTCCCATGTGTACCCTGAGTTTTGGCCACTCAATATCATTCTACCTTGAGCGCTTCCCTGTGTTACCCCCTGGTAAGCTTCCCTCAGTTTAACTTACAGTTCTGGCCACACATCTCCTTTGGCCTCAAAGAAGTCTTCAGCTTATTCCAAAGCTCTGCACCCCACTGGGTAGAACTTTAAAGAACCGCTCCAGAATGATCTGATCCAGGACTTTCTCCACTGAACTGGTCTCTGGGCAGAGCCATTGCATCATGAGATCTCAATTTCTGGACCACCACTAAGCTACTCTGTGCTTCACCCATCAGGAATGGCATTATGCAGACTGCTCAAGTCAACTCCTTCCAATCTGCTGCCTTTACCACTCTCTCAAAGGTGTGGTGGAAGGTCTCAGAGTAATCTTTGGGTTGAAGCTTTGTCAGGCCTAGAGCCAACTTGCCCCTAGTCACCAACCACATTATGTGGCATGACTCAGCACAAGTGCTTTTGTATCCACATCTGCTGTTTGGAGTGGACTTCTTGCCACCTCTGTTACTCAGCAAACTAGGTCTCCTGCAGTTTGTTGATTTTCCATCAACTAAATCAGGAGGACCTGAGTCTGCTACTGCTCTTGTTAATGTTGCATAGCAGCCACCTACTGCTGCTGTACTAGCAGGCAGATCACCTTCTCCATCTTCCCCGTATTCTAAAAGTGGGCTAGAATCCCACTTCTAATAACATACGTCACCAGCACGAGCTTCTCCCCAGCTCTAAAGCATGCACCTTCAGGACCAGACTTTTGCATGCAGATTTATTTTCTTAAAGATTTATAAACAAACAGAAAACTGTCTTTTTAACTTGTTCCTTATCCTCAGGCTGAAGGGCCACCTCTTTCAGAGGTCTGTAGCATGCTTACTCATGGCAGTTTCCCCATCTGCTTTACTCCCTTCCTGGAGCAACAGTCTCAAGGCTATTTGCCCTAGGGACCATCACACTAACAAGCTCTATTCTAAAGTAGTCCTTTCCTCCTCAGGGTACTGTCTGTCTCAGTTCTCTTCCCAACTGCCCCTTAGCAGTCCTTCATAGGCCCACATGCAGCCTAGCCCCATTTAATTAACTGGATTGGGCTCACCTGCAGTAGTTCAGGAGCGAGCTGGGCTTAGTTCATCTACAGGGACCAATTACCTTGTGACACCCAGGTTACTGGTTTTCTTCCAGGTGGAACCTCTATCGCATTCATGCCCAGGTTACCAGGTTACTGGTTTTCTTCCAGGTTACCAGCTCTAATGCCCTATACTTTTTTGAGCAGCAAGCTGGGGAGAGGCAATGATGGCTGATCAGGCCATCTTTGCGGTGCAATTCTGGTGCACCCCTTGTGATGCATGGCTCGTCCAATTTGCCTCTCTCCTGACAACCTTATATATCTCCACCCCAGTATATTGCTTGCTTAAACCAATTGTGATGGTTTGGCTACTCTCCAACCAGCAAGTCCCATGCCTCTGAGGGAACTTTTTGCCTTCCAGTGGCTAGTTACAAGCCTTGGAGTGACTACTGTTGCTGGACAGATTCTCTGTTTTTTAACTGTCAACAGGCCTCATCCCATTGACCAGCTTTGACTTCCTGATCACCAAACTTTTGGAAACAGCTTCTTTTTTGTGACATTTGCCATTGTTGCTTGAGCACCCTCTATGTTGGTATGCAATTGCTCAAAAATGACCTTGGGGCATACATACATTACAGGCTCTATAGAAGTCTGTTACAACATAGGAAAGATGGGAAACCCCTCAAAAACCCCAGTTGCTCCTACACTGATTAAAAAATAAGAACAGCTGTGAATTTCACCTTATTAGTTAGCCATAGAGCAACAAATTAACTCTGATAGCCAGAACATCTTAAGTAAAAAATATTGTATATGAATGAAGCTGAAATTAGAACTGGTCAAACAATGATACATCTCAAATAAAACTGAGGACAGACACAGCAGTAAACTTTTTTTTTCAATTTTATCTGAAGAAATGTCCACTTACAATGAAGCATCCAGCATATGACTGTTATAAATGGGAATATATGTAATTATCCGTAATATCCTTGAGCACTGGTAGAGGGTTGCAAGCAAATAAGAAGTGAGGTAACTTGCAGGATGGGTACAGAAATCATTATATACTCTTTGCATTCTTAGGTCTGGTCTACACTTAAAATTTAGATTGACCTAACTAGGTTATTCAGGAGTGTGAAAAATTCACACCCCTGAATGTTGTAGTTAAGCCAACCTAACTCCTGGTGTAGGACACAGCTAAATTGATGTAAGCATGCTTTCTTCAATTCACTCATGTTGGTGGATTACCAACAGCAATGGAAAAATCCCTTCCATTGCTATAGGAAGCACCTATATGAAAGTGTTACAGATGCACAGCTACAGCTCTGTAGCTGTGCCGCTGTAACATTTATAGTGTAGTTGTGGCCTTAGTTTAGAGATTCATTCTATTTTGAAATTCATTTTTTTCCTAACTCAACAAACCAGTGCTCTGGTTTGCAGGGCCCAGGTCTATAAAATAAGAGAAAACTGTTCATAGGTCCTGTAATTCTGAAGGCAACAATTATAACATAGCCACATTGGTGGATCCATGCTTCTGTCTAATGAGGAATGGAGTGCTCCCACAGCATAGAATTCTACAACTGTTTCACAATCAACCACTAGATGTCATATATCTGCAGGTGAAACAAATAGTTATTGTCCTCAATCATCTGTTACTCTTTAATCAGACTATGAACAGAAAGAAATAAACAAAATAATAAATACTGCCCACCTCTAGTGAAGAGAGTGAGCGTGCATCTACAGTATAGTAAACCAGCATCTTCAACAAGAAGTGAAAGTAATTAGCTCTTCTTTACAGACATGTTTAATAGAATCACAGTCTCAAAGACAAATAGGCTATGGAACCCTTTTCATATATGAAAAATCAAGGACTATGTTAAATGCATTTGGTTCTGTCTAGTTAGCAATGAACTGGTATACAGATCACAGAAAAGACCACCATACTTTACATAAATGGAAATGCTGGCACACTTGGTCAAGAAGGTAAAAGCTGAATGGGCATGGAGATGGGATACTCAGCCACTAAGCAGGACTGTTCTCAAGGTCAGGGTTCAGGCACATTTCTGAGGCAGCATGAGGAAGCTTACACATGCTACTCATGCTATACCTGTTCTGTGAATAAATGCAATACTTCATTTTTCAGGGGTGCCAACATGGTACCTTTTGTGAGTACTAAGTTTCACACACAAAAAAACAAACAAATAAGTGTTGTGGAAACAAGAAGTACACTATTTTGAAGAGCAAGCAACATCTCCTACACAGACAGGAAGATAACATAAAGAGGAAGAACTGAGTATGCACCATGACTATCTTGAAATAGAAGAATAAACCAAAAATAATTACATCACTATGGTTAACCATTGAAAAAAACATAACTTCTATCCCACTGTGCAAACAGAGCCAGATTCAGCATTACTGCTTTGGATCAGCATAGCCAGCACAATTAGGTTCTGGGCAGGTATAAGGCCCTCCCCACCCAGGTGAATAGCACTGATGCAGAAGGCTTCTATACCAGACATGCAACTGGCTCTGTGCTCTTGGATTGTTCTGAGGTGGGAAAGATGGAGAAGAGAGGAGGCTTGTCTGGGACTGCCCTAGCTAATGATTCCCTGCAGCCACAAGCCCCGACTATCTCCAGCAGACCATATATGAAACCTCCTCCCGGCAGCTCCTAAAAGGTGACTGATCCTCAGTCTCCGCCTTAGTGCAGTTTGACTGACAGGTTTTAATTACACAATCTCATACTGTTTCTCAAAAAACTGAATATTTTTCTACTCTTAGATACACACGTGTAGCATCCTCTAGTAACTACAAACAGTATTCATTTATATGAAAAGTACACAAAACATTCTGAGAACATTCTACTCATTAAGTATAAAATATAGAGTAAAAGTACTCACCTAAATTTTCAGCTAAGGTAGCTTCATGGGTTTTTTAAAAAGTAAATTAAAACATTTATATTCTTAAAAACAGAAAAAACACTTGAGGAAACAAGCACCAAGAATTCACTTCTACACACAATTTTGGGAAAACTATCCACAACAAACTTATTACTCTAAAGACAAAAGAACACCAGTGTTATAAAGTTTGTTGTGTTACCTCAATGAAAAATTTAAAAGAATATACATTAAAAGATTTTATCAAAAATGTGAAACAATCCCAAAATATCAGTAATAAAATAAAACAAACAAAAACGAACAAAGAACCCCAAAAAGAACTAAGCTGAGGAAAAGAAGGGAAATAAAAAAGGAAGAGAAGAGTTGTGAGACAATAAGTGCAAGTACATGGGAATCAAGAGAAGGTCTGACTGACATGTTACTAAATTGTATGCAATGCTGTTTTAGCCATGTTGGTCCCAGAATAAGAGAGACAAGGTGAATGAGGTAACATCTTTACTAAATTGCCAGTACTGCAAAACAATCAAGGCATGCCAATCTCTGCTCCCATGTGGAGTCCCATTGGTTTCAATGGGACTCCTCACACGTACAAATGTAGACACCCAGTTCCCTTTGCAAAATGAGGGGCTAAATTTGGAAGAAGCACTAGTAGCTGTGTAATATCTTGTATGAGATCCCTAGTAAAATAGAAAAAATTCAGCTTATCAATTCTAGCTGATGTAGCTTTTTCTATTGTAAGCATTACAGTGATCTAATATTTCCATTCACTGAGAGAAAAGCAATGACAAAGGAAGATTCTTTTTAAAGGCATCTGTTAACACTGGCTTTGAAAGGTAATTTGGAATGGGGGTATCTATATGCAAATCCAGAAACTGAAAATGATGTGGCAAATGTTCTGCTCTAGAGATAAGATTGCATACAATACCTATATCCAGAGGAGAGAGATTTTATTATAGTGTCAAAGTACAAGAGATAAATATGTAGAAGAACGTTGACATCTGAAACCCAGCAGAAATTGAAAGTCTGCCTGTAAAGTGTCTTGCAGGAATCCAGTAATATCTATTCAGGATCTTATTTTGCAGTAGATGGAGAGAGATGAAGAAGGTGTTAACAATAAATTGTACCAAATGCTTAGCCAGCTTAATGTAGGGTGGCTTGAGATTTGTATTCCATTTGGCTCCAGAGGAAGGATGGAGAGGTATGAGAGAAGTGTATTTGTTCAGTCTGACAAGATCTCATCTTATCTAAAAGGGATAGGTGTCTTCCCCAAAATCCTACATGCTAAAGGCTGGTACTAAGTAGTGGTTTTGTTTCTCCACAATTATCTTGCCCTCCTTAACTACTCCCTGATAGTCACACAGATTTCAGTGAATCCAAATGAAATCAGAGGGACTGTTCAGTGAGTAAGGGTAGCAGAATTGGGCCCTAAGTGATGACATTTAACAAAAAGGCACAAATGCAGAGAGTCCTTTAGCTGAGTCTGTGTGAGGAAGGTGAAGGGCTTTACTTTCATAGCATCATAGTGTGCCTTAATCTGGTCATGATGACATCACCCACCAACTGTCACTCTCAACTGCCATGGAACAGTTTGACTCCAACATTCCATCTGACTTCTAAAAATGGTCCTGGCTCTAAAAAAGTGTTTCCTTCTGTTTCATAATCCACTGCTCTAGAATAGTTAGGTTGTCTTTTAAAGGAAAAAGGATTATGTTCTTTTACTGCTTTGCATTGTCACAAACCTCGACTTTAAATTGTATGTCCTGAGTTACTAGGAGTACCTGAAACTCCAGGGTGTTTTATTAAGGGGAAAAAATCCTGCTTAGGGAGTCAGACCTATGCCTTTGAGACTTAACCAAGGCCATTGCTAACACCTGCTGGTTAAACTCTAAACGCTTTTGGACTCATGCAAGGGGATGGAGGATCCCGTGAGACAAATTTGCACTTCCCTGTGATGAGCACCAGCTGGTGATTTTAATTGATTCCTGAACGCCTTCTAAAGTGTAAAATGATTAACACCTAGTCTATAGAAACAAACTGGTCCTACCACTAACCCCACGATGAGCACCCACACTTGACATCTCTACCAAAAGTGTTAACACCTCTTCCTTCATCTGCCTCAGAAATTTGTATAGGCTCAGGAGAGGCATGTATCTATCAGATCCCCCAACACAACCCGTGGCTTCGAGTCAACACAGGCATAATGGTTCCCAAAGACGCCGAGGATGTCTTTTGTCCGAAATGGGGCTAGTGATCCAGGGTGGGCTTCATCCCATCTACGGTAGCTTGCTTGGCATGAGGAAGGACAGCACTTGCGATAGCCACCCTCTGTTTTTTTCTCATCTTTTGAAGCTTTGCAAGTTTCAGTTGCGGGGAGAGACTTTCAGGAGGGAGTTCTTTCAGGTACTTGGTTTTCTCAGACGGCAATGGGCCCGGGTTTTCTAGCTAGGGCTTCTCAAACTGGGGGTCATGGCCCCCCCGGGGAGTTGTGAGGTGATTAGGGGGGCGGCTGTGGGCCCCCAGGCGTGCTGGTTAGGATGGCACGGCATGGGGAGGTGATCGCTTTGTGGAGCGGGGTCCTCCCTGTCTGAAATATTTTCAAAGGGGCTCCCCGCAAAGAAAGTTTGAGACCCCTGGCGCCTATCTCTGGGCAGCCGTCCCGTGTTTGGGGCGCCTACGTCCGCCAGCCTAGCTGGAGGGCGGCGCTCGCCTCCTCTCTGCCCGGGGCTCTCCCCCGGCCTCGCGCACTCTGCCGCGCTTCGATTATGTAAGCCTCGCGGCAGGGCGCCGACACCACCACGGAGAACGGGGCGCTGAGGCATAACCGTGGATTTGCAAAAAGCTCCCTGCGGCCGGCTCGCTTGGCCGGTGCCTGGGCAGGGTGATCCGCCCGGCCGTGGGGGCCCGGGGGCCCAAGGCGGAGCGAGACAAGGCAGCTTTGAAAAGTTTTTCTTCCAAGACGAGGGCGCTCCGGGCGGCAGCCCCGCGCTGGTGCCGCGGCGAAGGCGAGAAGCCCCTCCCCTGTGGCGGCCCCAGCCTCCCCTTGGCCGGGGCTGCGCTGGGCAGGGCGGCAGGTGCCGGGCGGCGCAGCGGCCGCCTCCGCTGAGCGAAACCTCCAGAGCCGGTTCCCCGGTCGCAGGCGGGGCCGGGCGGAGGCGGCCCCACGGGAGGCAGCAGCCACCTGCCCCGGGTATTTAGAGCGGCCGGTCCCGCCGGCGGGCGCCTGTGGCTGGAGCGGGGCAGGGGCTCAGCGCGGCCGGCAGCGCCATGAAGCGGGGCGGTATCGAGAATCCGGCTTTCGAGTCCTCCAGCCCCAATCTCCGTCTCCAGCGCAGGGCGAGCGCCAGCCGCCCCCGCCCGGCCCCTGCCCGCCCGCCGCCGGTGTTTGAGGAGGGGCCCTGCGGGTGGGGCAGCTTCACCCCGAGGGCTCTGCAGCTCTGCAACAACGCCGAGGGATACCTGTGCGCTTACAGCCTGCTGGCCGTCCTCCAAGGTAACCCCTGTCTGCAGCGGGCCGCGGGGAGCTTCGCTGGCGATCCCTCAGGGGTAACGGCAGCCCGGCCTCGCCCCTTCTGGGAACTGGGGGAGACGGGTCGGATGGGATGGTGGGCCCGGGGGGCTGGGAAAGGGACTTTGGATCTTGGGATGAGAGGGGAACCAGGGCTGTGAGCGTCCGCAGACTTGGTGTCCGCCTGAAATGTGGCAATCTTGTGACTTCGCAAGTTTCTGTGTTTTGCATATTCAGTCTTCTAGCCAAAGTGGCCTGGGTAATGACAGATTCGCTTTTTAGGTGCTGCTTCTATTTTTTTTTTACTCTCTCTTAAACTTGGCTGTATCCCTGAGCACCCCTCTGGTCAATAGATTTCATACCTTTTTCTATGCCACTTCACTACTTTTTATAACAGGGAAAATGCTCCCACCCAGTGAGCTTTTAATACGGTGAATAAAAGGGACATAGCTTTTACTTTATGACTTTACAAAGAAATCAATCCTTAACAAAACAATAAATGTGAGTTGACTAGGCAATGACTAATACTATTACCTGTCTTCCAAACTTCTTGTCTCTTATCACTTAAGTTTGTAGCTAGGCTAATCTTAAATATATTTTCAGATACTTGTATTCCCTATTCTAACAATAGCCCAGTACTGAAAACCTCCAGAATTCAAACCTGAGAGCCTAACACATAAGTGGGGTGTACAGTTATGAATACAAACAAGCTTGTAAACTCTTAAGCATATGCTTAACTTTAAGTATGCCGTTAAGCATATGCATAAATTTCGGCAGGGTTGTGGCCATAGTTAGGTTAAGCAGTTGGGTTTTTTTACAAATGCTTCCTAGCTTCCCTTGACTCCAATAAAGCCATTTTCCTGGTTTTTGAGTCAAGTGGAACATTAATTACTGAATTCTAAGACTAAATCATAAAACTGAGAAATAACTGAAAAACTTGCAACATGCAAGCTTTTTTTGCTTGTCATGTTCACAGTGCAGTTCTAAAGATCAAGGATTACTTTCAGGGGTGGTGCCAGTCTTTGCCTGATGGGGGGACTGAGGTGGGCTAGACAGAAAATTGGGGGGCTATACATCTTGTGTACACAGGCCACACTCACTTCTGCAGTTCTGCACTGATGCTGCTTTCCTGCTGCCCAGCAGCTCTGAAGGCAACACGCAAGTAAGGATGGCAATACCGTACTATACCATCCTTCTGTGTAATGTTTGACCATTGCATTGGGAGGGGTGGCTACAGGGGGGCTAAGGCAAATTTTGGGATGGCCAAAGCCCATGCAAGCTCCTCCCTACCAGTGCTGCCGCTAAATTACCTTCCATGTCCATACACTCAGAGAAGAGATGTGAATAAATTTTGTCAGGTATTTTCAGTTAGTATTAAATTTTCTTAAAACACATTTGTGGCATGAATATCAATTTAGGCCTTGATCCTGCACAGAATCATGCTAAGTTGGCTGCCTGAACAAAGTCCCTTTGGTTTCACTGGGATTTCTTTTAATTTCAGGGGTCAGCTGAGGTGGCTCTATCTGCAGAATTAGGGTCTATGTTAGCATCTGTGCCTCAAATGCGTAAATTTGAAAAAACCTCAAACTTAATGCTGTCTAAAAGTATCTGACAAACTTGAAGTCATGAAACTGGTCATATCTGCTGATTTTAGGTGTTCTTGGCAACATCCTTCATACTCCATTTGTGAGCCATTTTGAGCAGAGGCTGCCAGTTGTGGTGTGGTTTCTCTATGTGGGAACTAAAGAATAGCCAACTATCTTCTTGTCACTGTGACATAAAATGAAATTATATGTATTTCCCAAGGTGAAAGGCTATGTTCAGTAACATATTTCATCTTTTTGATATGAGGTGGTGCTCAGTGTTCATCATAATTTAATAGAGAGATTCTCCTGCTAAAATTGAGATGACAAACATCCTAATTTGCTACTAGACATTTTAGTAAAAACTGCATCTTCCTGTTGAAACTTGGTAGCCTTGCTATCATTAAACTTTTTTGTATTTTAAAAATAATTTCTTTCCATGTTTGAGAAATTAAAAATGGGGTTTCCTAAACACTCTGTTGACTTGATTGAAAGCAGAGTTGTAGGCCAGCACTGAGCAGTTTTGCAAGTCAGAAGAGCCAAAGGGTCTGGAGTTTAGAAATAGGAAAATTGATCCCAAGGTGCCCTCTAAAAATCATGGTCTGAATTCACAAGGGGGACTTGGGCGCCTAAGTATAACATTTAGGTGCCACTGACCTTTACAGAACACCTGCTTAGCTGCCACCTAACCCTACTTGTGCCTGAAATCCCTAGATGCCTAAATTTCTATTGGTGGGCATGCGCATAGCTACCTCAGTCCTGACACTGCCAAGCAGTTTGGTGCCTAAGCCATGTCAGTATTCATGAACTAGGGTCTACCTGCCTATTTTACCTGTGGTGTCCAATCCAGTAGATGTGTTCATAAGCTGCCTAAGAGATCAGTCCACCACTCCCCTGCCAAAAAGAGAGTTACAGGGGACATCAGCTCCAGGCCCAATATTCAAGTGGTTAGAATAATCATAGGGTAGGGGTTTTCAACCTGGGTGTCTGTGGATCCCTGCTGGTCTGTATATTGTCTAAGATTTCCAAATGGGTCTGCACCTCCATTCAAAAAGTTTAGGGGTCTGCAAATCAAAAGAAGTTGAAAACAATCATCATAGGGAATATGAAAGGCCTGGGTTCAAATCTCTACTCCTCATAATGTGGACTAGGGACTTGAAACTCAGGTCTTTCATATTTCAGGTGAGTGCTCCTTGTGTAGACACAATTAAGTGGGGGTCCCCATCTGTTTAAAAAAAAAAGTTTAAAAAACCCAAAAACCTTTCCCTTTCTTTACAGGAGTATTTTGAGGATTCAACCATTAAGATCTGTGAAATGCTTAGGTACTGCAGGGACTAACATAAATAAACTTGCATAAACAGATACAGCATCTCAGTGAGACTTACAGCCAACATTTTGGATTGTTTTTATGGTGGTAGGATGCTAAATCCCTTAATTAAAATAGGTATCGTTTTACCTTCAGCTGTTAATGACACGACAAAGGCAGGAAGTTTGTGACTTCATGTTTAAAATTGTGTGGTGGTGGAAAGGGAGAGAAGAGAAGCCTAACTAATCTAGATAAAAGGTGTAGCTTGAAATTAAGGTTGCAAACAAGTTCTTGAGTTTGGTGTGGGGATGCGGGGAAGGCAAATGACCCACACTTCTAAGATTACTGTAGTTCTAAAGAGTATCAAAGTTAGGACCTTAAAAAATGCAAGATTGTATTTAACAAATAACATTTCAGTACGCATTTAGGAATAAGTAGATGCAAAGTTAAGGTAGTCAAAACTACTGTGACTCTATCTTGCACCATACCACTATGGGAACAATAACATTAACGTAATTACCGATGTAAGTATTTCCATTTTCAAATTTCAGAAACATCAAAGCAGGTAATACATTCTAGACATGTCAGCCCCCACCAAATACTGAAGCACCTCCATGATTATCTAGCATAGTCTTATATCCCCTTTGGAACCTGTGACTAACTGGTGGTGAGCATTGCTGCTCTAACCCTTCTTTTAGATTCAATAATCCTCAGCTTTCACTACAATTGAGCATATAACATTTTTACATGAAGAATAAGGTTAAAAATAAATAGCAAACTAATGTACTAGTGTGCATGTGTATCACTGCTTTAACTGAAGCAATGTTGGGCACACTTAGGACTCCATCAAGTTATGAAGATTTTGCAGTCTAATAGCTAGCCTTAGGAAGAGGATATTGCAATCATTGGCAACTAATAGATTCTCCTACATTTCAAGTGGTGCTGGCAGGGAAACTGACAATTTTTTTTGTAACCTGCTCTCATCTCACATTCAGATGAGGCCTATATTTCTAGAATATAGTAATTATGTACAGTGTATGATTAAATGACTAACTTGGTATCTGATTTATGTGGCCTTTGATCAATATAAAAGTACATAATTGCATCCTAGGATGCATGTCTGAGTCACCATAAGTTATAACAACAAGAGATGCTGCAATTCACAGCCGAGGGAGGGAATAATAACTTTTCAAGTGGAGTGACAGAATGTGTAAACAACATCTTCATTATTGTTTCTGAATAAACTACTGCCACTTTTGAAAGTCATGGCTTTCCCAGGATAAATGGAGGGAGGGCTATTTTCAGACCTTGGCTAGAACTATTATTGACATCAAAAGTAAGTGGAAAAGAATAAAATAGGTACAGCCCAATCTGCTTTTATAAGCTTTGTGACCAGACAAACTTAACAAAAATATCCTGGATTTTTTTGTAAATTGGTGTAAGGTAGTCGGATGAGTGATTAAAGACCACATCTGAGACCTTAGCACTGGGGGAGGAAGAAAAAAAAACCTCTTTGGCCACTATGCTAAATGGCTAGGAAAAAGTTAAAATAGTAATGACTAGCCCTATTAAAGTAAGTAAAAGATTAATTATTTGCTAATTAACAGCTAGTTCTTTGGTGCAGTCCCCCTTGTGGACCACACTGTGGGCTGTCCTTCACATACTGTATAAAGTTGAAACATAGAGTACATACAGTAGTTGAAACAGACTGTTCCTTGGCTAATATTTACTTGAGTGCTGGGAGTTCTTTGAGTGAGAGTTGCAGACCATATATTATCTGGATCAACAGGCTTCATCTCTTCTAAAGCAATTCTGTTTCTCCTTTTTGTAATAAGCCATTGAAAATGATCTTGCCAGCAATTGCATTTAGTACCAAATTGTTCTCTAAAGTCTTACACATGATGTTCAACTAGAGCTTATGTGGCTTTTTAGTATGTGAATTGAACCTTGGTAACTAACCCAATGACAAGTTACAATAAGAATGTTTAACAATTTTGTAATCTGATAAAGATCTACTTGGCTTTTGTGGTGTAGAGGCTTTTAATTTTTGTGAGCCAGTTTCCCCTCTTTAAAATATACTTCATATGGGTGCTCACAGAACTAACTAGATGTTTGAAGTGCTATGCATATGCCAAAAAATGAGGACCAGGAAATTAACATGGTATTTGCTCATTCCTCATTAGGCCCCCTATTCACCACTGTGTGGGGGTGTGCTTTTTTCTAAGTGAAAAAACAATCAACCATGCCAACAGTTCATCACATTGTAGCATTTGAGATACTGGAATTCCTCTTTCCCCCTTCTATCCTCCTGCCCTTCCCAATACTCCAACATATGAATAAATAGAGTAGCTTGAATATCTGAATTCATAGGGTGAGCCTTTCCCCAATCCTTTTAGACTGGGTGTGGTGTAGGGAATTAAGGTTCTCTTACAGCCCAGTACTGGGCCAGGGAGGATTCCCCCTAGTGGAGGAACTATGGAGGAGAGCTGTAAGATTGACTGCTGAGGTTCCTTCAGAAGCCTTGTAGTAAAGGTTATGCTCGGGGCAGGTTTAATGGCAGAAAGGGTTATGCTCGGGGCTGATCTAAGGGTATGGTAGAGACATGCTGTAGGTATTCTGAGTAGTGTTCCTGCCAATAGTGCACTCTGGAGAGGCTGCTATAACTTAAGTTCTGTTTATGCTTACAGCTGTGTGTAGAGCACAGACTCTATGCCTAGCTAGTATAGGTATAAATAGCTTTGTAGACAGTGAGGCAAATAGAGTACAGGCACTCTTGAACCATGGCGTTACATTCTCTGGGTATATATTCACCCAAGCAATGCCTCCCCATCTGCCCTGCTGCTCAGCAGTGTAGTGTCCTGCTCCTGGAGCTTTTCCCTGCCACAGGGAAAGACTTCTGCAGTTCCCTGCAGTGGGGAAAGACTCTGACCGCTCCCCACTGCTGAGCTGTTCTCTTCTGCCAGAGCCTTTCACTGGCGTGGATAGCTATATAGCACAATGTGGATTCAGCCTGCTTTCCATACCATATATGCTGTTACAAGAGGTGTGCAGTGTAGATGTAGCTGCAGGGTATATATCCTATATGGCTCTCTACGCATGTGAGCAGTACCTCTTCTGTCTATGCAGCTATTTTTAGCAGCGGTAGCATCCTCCTGGAAGCTTTCACTGCTATATGTAGCTACCCAACACTGGGGATGCAGCCTGCCTTTCCCTGTAGCATGAGGACTGTGTGCTGCTGCAAGTATAGATGAGGCTTTAAATCGTCTTTAGTCTCCGCAGTGCCAAATCAAGAGGGCACAAAGGTGGCCTGAATCTGGGTCTCCCACATCATGGATGAGTGCCCTAACAATTAGGCTAAAAGTTAGTTGGAGAGTAGCAAAAACCTCTTCACTAATAGTTTCAAGTCAACCAAAACCTTTGAGTAAACTGTTCATCTGAAAAAATGTGCCCCATGACAATGTCTGGATAAAGTTCTTTGCTCTCATGGTCACTAAACGTTCTCTCAATAGAGCTGAGACTGAATGGCAAGACTGAATTTGAACTTGCATATAACAAAGTGGTAAGGTTTTACAGCAATTTTTCAAGAAAATAATACTTGATGTGTCTAATCGTTTCTCTTTTTTGGTAGGTATTGTGGTGAATGGCCTCATAAATGTTAGTATTTCCACTATTGAAAAGCGTTTTGAGCTGAACAGTTCCCTCGCTGGTGTCATCTCTGCAAGCTATGACATTGCTTTTTGTGTATTGTCATTGTTCATATCTTTCTTCGGAGAAAGAGGGCATAAACCAAGATGGCTTGCCTTTTCATCGTTTATGATAGGATTGGGATCACTTGTATTTGCCTTGCCACACTTTGCTGGAGGAATATATCAATATGGATCTAGACTTGAAGGTAAGCACTTATTTTGGTGGTTTTTATTTTTTAAAAAAAAATAGGGTAACTGAATATGCAGACTTATATTAAATAGATCCCTATGTATTTGGATATGGAAGAGTATTATCTGGATTAGGATACCCAGTTCAGAGGAAGATGTTATGTTTACTGGGGATTTGGGTCTGCTTAGAGTTGTACCCGTTTTATGAGTACATGTTTTTGTGGCTTGTTATGGCCCCATGGCAGATTCTCAGCTCCTTAATGATGTAGATCAATGCCTTCTTTATGTGCTGCAAGTACCAGGCACTCTTAAATGGCTAGTGATGCCTTCTCCATGAAGGTCCCATCTTGATGTTAAACTTTGCTAACTTCTACACCATTTCAATTTTCTATTTTTAGTGAAGGCTACTGCAGAAGCTCAGATGAAGGGAGTAGCTGCAACAACTCCTGTTCAGTCTGTCTGGGAGTACTTACATTGCAGTCCTTCTGGGGTGGGACTGTCTTTGTTCTGTCTCTCTACAGCACCTTGCACAATGGGGTCCTGGTCTGTGACTAGGTGCTATGTTAATAGTACTAAAAATCAAGGAAAATTGGGCTTCTGATGTAGTACTGGAAATTGACTTTTTGTATGGGTTGCCCTTACAAGTGAGGGGAAAAGGGCAAACTGTCTTGTGTATGTGCATGCATGTGTGGATTTGTAATTGGGTCTGTCTCTGACACTGTTCCTTTGGAGGTGGTTTTGAACTTTTGTGTGTGACTTTCTCTCTTCAGTGACTGCTCTTTCCTTCTAGAGGGTAATATTGGGGAAACTTCCTTCAAAGTGTTCATCAGTGTTGACATTTCTATTCCGTGTGTGTGTGTGATACATTTCTGTCACCTCATCAAATCAAAATTCTTCACTTGATGTTTTCTCAGTGCTTGCTGGGGATATACATGACATTTTCAGTTTCAGAATACCTTCATGTCATGTTTTTAGGCTGATGTGCATGATTTATGGCTCTGTCATTTTTGAGTAAACTGAACATACCAAATCAAGTGATTAAATATTTCCAACCTATCATGTATTCTCCATTATAAAACTGCTTTAGACCCAAAGTTATCCCACATCTATACTGTTGCTCCCTTTAAAATATGTTGTAGGCCTGACTTTTTCGCTTAACTACCTGGCACAGATTTTTTTTTTAACCATCTGCAACCCTATACTGTTGTCTAGTATGTCATATCTTGCAAGGTGAAATGGCTGCAGGTGGTGTGCAGATTCAGGCTAAGCAAATGTTTGGCAAATTCAGTATGTCTATTTCATGGTGCATGTGTCCTTAAAAGAGCTCCATCCACTCTCCTTCCCAATCAGTAACACAGTACTGAAGTGCCCCATCATTTGCCCAGTAATCTTTCTGTCTTAAGCACATCAAGGCCAATCCTTATCTGGCAAAAATGTTGTGTGTAATAACAAATAATGCTTCTTGCCTTCAAGGCTGAGCATCACCTATCGGATTTGACAGTAAGATGTCTGAAAGGGCTGTTATGCTGGCATATTTTTACTCTAAATGATTTGACTCAGGAAAGCTAAGTACTAATGTAAACATAATAGTGAAATTAACGTCAAAATATGGCTGTATAATATTGAAGAACTTCCATTCATGGGCAAGAGGCTATTGCACACTGGGAAGAAATCTAGGGCTGAGTCTACACTGACGGTGGCTCAGTCGATCCAGCAAGCGATGCAGGAAAAAAACCCTGGTAAGTGGCGTAGCATTGCGTTGAAGGGAATGCTGTTCTCTTTGATGCAGAGCAGTGTGTATGGCGCATGGAGGAGATGCCGCAAAGTCGACAGGAGATACGCAAGTGATTTACCGTTTTGTTCTGAGATAGCCTTCCCTCTCCTCCTGCTACTTAATCGTACTTGTTTTATATTTGAGTGTAGGTTATCTTTCTGGCAAGATGTATCTTGCTTCTGGCTACCTTTTTTTGTTCTCACTCTTTTCATGCCTTCCTTTTCTGTCTAATCATTGTGTTGCTTTAATTTTAATGCCCATAATTTCATTTAAAGCCCAGTTTCTCCTTCTTCCACCCCCAATGTATTCTATTCTATCACTAGCCTCCCCTGTGGCTAAACATAGGACAAAAATTGGACTAGGAAAAGAAGTGGGAAAAGGCATGGTAGGTTTCCAGCAACCTGCCAGATTTATTGACTTCTTGGCTGCCTTCTTATTTTCAGGAAAAAATTAATGTTTCTATGTTTCGAATAACTTAGTTGTTATATATTTGTATTTATTAGCATTTGGCAGTTTTACTGCAGAGTACTGAAATCAATTTGTATATCAATACTACCTTTAAATATTCATTGTATGTAGACAGTGGATATGTCATAGGGTTGCCAGTTTTGAAGCACTGTTTTGGTTTTTGTGGGATTTTTTTTTAAAAAAAAATCTTGTTAACTTGCCGCCCCCCCCCCCAAAATTACAGCCTACTTGGCTTGTGTAGATTATTATTTTTTTTTTAAAAAAAACAAATATAGTCACCCACTCTTTGTTTGAAGAATTGGGATTAAAAAGTTCCGAATGGTTGATACTAAGAGACTGATTGTAATTTTTCATGCGAACCAGTGCTTATATCTTGTTTGCCCAGGAAATTATTTATTTTCAATGCATCTTGAGCATCTGAGGTTAGACTAGAATTTGGATTTAAGTAACATATAATACCTGGTATGAGTTTCCTCAGTGTTATATAAACTACTTGTTTAGGATTCTACTTAGGCCTCTTCCTAGTCACCAAAAACATGAAGGGAAAAAACAAACACTGATCGAAACAAAGAACCCAAATTGATAAATTGGAGAGATTCTGAAGAAGGGTGATAAAGACAAAGGTTTGTGTGCTTATCTACTCAGGAAATCTAATACTTGGAGCAGAAAGAGAGAGATTGTGGTAGCTGTGATATATAAAAGCGGTGGATGCCATCTGAAGCTAAAATAGAAAAGGGAAGTAGGCTAGGTATTAAAGCATTAAATGAAATCAGTTAGAAACTAAATAACTTGCTAGAGAATGCTGTGATCAAAAACTAGTAAGAAGAAAACACTGGTAATGCAGGAGCAATCCTATCCTACTCAAAGAGGATGGACATAGAACTCTAGTTCCTTTCTAGCCTCTTACATTTGTGCTAAGAAATACGTATGCTAATGTTCATTGCTCCAATGCTTGTCTTTTTGTGTTTTCTAACTTTTGGTTTTGGAAGCTGTATTGTATCTGAAAGTCAGGCTAAGCTTTCTCTCCCTCACTGTTCTGTGCGCTAAATTAGTCTCCTAGTGTCAAGTGTGCAATTCCATTGTCTTCACTGGGATTACAAAACTGTAACTCGCTAGAATTTATTACAGTAGAGCCTAGAGGACCTAGCTGAGATGGGAGCACTCCTGTGCAAGATGCTATATAAATGTATACTAAGAGACAGTACCTGTTCCAAAGTGCTTGCTTATGATCTAATTAGAAAAGACAGAGTTGAGAGAAATGGCTTGCTAAACATCATACAGCAGAGCAGGGAATGGAATCCAGATCTATTACTAAATCTATGCTGCCTCTCCAATTGAAACCCAAGGAATAGAATCTAGCACATTCCCCCATAGCTTTGCTAGCAATGCAGAGATCACAGGAGTAAAAGCAGAAAACATCTATTTTGTCAAAGCTAGTAGGATATGAATGAGTGCATATGGTCTCTTGTAATAGCTATGTTCCACTGGAAAAAATGGAATTGTTGTTAAGAGTGCAACTTGTGTTCAGAAGATGGCTTTCTGGACAACAGCTGTGGTGGAACTTCCCTCTGAAAGAGATCTGAAGATCCTGATGTTCATGGTCACTTCTGAGCAAAAGGTAAACTATCTTTAGATCTGGGTTTCGCACAAGAATACTGGCAAAATCATTCTGGTGAGTCAGAACAGACTAGTGGAAAGAGAGTGAGTTACTTTCATGTTCATAAATACAAGATAACTGGAAACATGGTCACTGATGCAATAACAACATCCATAATTTGAGAAAAGGGGCTAAATTTACTGTTGCTTTTCAAAGTAGAACCATACTTTAAGGAAGCCACTGCATAGTACTATTTTTGTTTTTGTTTTTTTTGTCTTAAACCATTACCAGGTAAGGGAGAACATTCTTAAAGAATTACTTAACACCCTTTAGAAGTTTCATTAAGTTCCTCTAAAACGTTGATTAGAAGTGTGGTTTGTGCCAAAAGGAAGCTTAGAACTTCTTCTTTCTTGGAGTATTCAGTACTGAGAACTTTCAAAGTGAGTATCAATTCTGTGGCAGCATTTAACTTGGTGCTCTTCAGCAGGAAACATAAGGCTAATGATTATACTTGCGTTAGAATATCCAGCCTTTACAATGTGCAGTGTGGCACAAGTAGTTAATTGTATGGCCATGAGTACAAATGTCTGTCAAACTGTTTGTTTGATCTTTCACGGCCATCCCAGCTTTTATTACAGTATTTCATTGAGCATACACACATCAGCTATGGAGAAATAGTCTATTGTTCTAAAGGGAGTATGTTAAATGAATTCTCTAAAACCATATGAACTCTAAAACCATAATTATTAGCTACAAACAGTTGGAAGCATTCTTAATCCTTCAGTTCTCAGTAGGAGCATCTTAACATGGAATGGTTTCATTTACAATATTGGTCATGTCTCATTTTTCAAAGCATGGTAAAGACAATGACTAATCCTTAAATATGTTAGCTAAGATGTTATCTCCACTTACTATGTAGGGAATCTGAGACAGAAGCTAAGTGAATTGCCAAAGCCAAAGAGCAAGGCAGTGGCAAAGTTTGGACTAGAATATTAGACTTGCTCCCTGAGTTCACTAGATCATGTTGCTTTTCAAAATATAAGGGAGTGAACAGGGAGGTCAGTGGGAAGATAAAGCACCTGAAAAATTCAATTTTTCAGGAGCACTTCAGAAATCACGGAGTCTGATCTGACTTGCTGAAAAGCATGAGTACATGTGCTTTGCTGCTGTAGATAACATGAGCAATTTTTTCAGTAATCTGTCAGATTTTCTCAGATGTTCTACATGAAATAGAACAATGGGTACAGGGGCTGAGGGAAACTACCTCAGTGTTTCCTCTGCTGTTACCTCTTCCATAATACTTGGTTGTGACAGTGGCATTCATGCATGCATCCATAATGACATTACCATGGTGGCACCTGGTAGCACACAGTAGTTAAAGTTGCATTAAAAAATAAAGTAAAATGGGGGCAAATACTTTCTTTTCCCTCCACCCCTTCAGCAGCACCTGGATCCAAGTCTTACAGGCAAGCTAAACCTTCTATTTTGTACACTGTCAAACCAGTTTAAGACATAGTCCAATGCAGAATACTAACACAAATAATTCATTTAAATGTGATATTTTTGTAGTAACTGACAAATTCTCAGGTTTGTGTTCTAGTCAATATTTACCTGGAAAAAACTTGCTTTTGCAGTTTTGAGTCCACTGTAATGCACAGAACAACAAACCTGTTAAGCCTTGCCTCAATGTTCTAAAGTGTTTAATGCAGAAGAGGGGATAAAGGGAATGTATACAAGACTTGGAGAGTGTGCATGTGTGTGGAGAGTGTGGGGGGAGGGAGGAAGCAGGGGCAGGGAAGTGTTTGACTGCTTAGCCAAAACATCCTTGAAAGAAGGGATATCACTCCAAGAAAGCAAATTCTTTGTGTAATTAAGAGAACTTGCATATGAGGGGAGCTCCTTGGGTGTTATAGGTGTGCCTCCATCATGCACACCTATAACACACTCTTACCATTCAAAGGCTTTGACATTGCTCCAAGGTCAGAGGAAAGGCAAGGGACTTCACTGTTGTCAATTCAATAATGTGTAACTGCAAGCTTAATGTTTGTGTTGTGACAACACTGTCCCATCTAACTGTATAATACAGGTTTTTTACCTGTTTCTGTACAACTGCAAATAAAACTTTGGACATTGGATCTCTGTGGCTCAAGAACTCTTCATTATAGACAGAGCTTGTAGCAGTGCTTAATTAAGGATGCCTGACACTTTCCATATATAACTTTTTAAAAAAGTTGCTTATACCTTTGCCAAACTCCAAGTATTGGGACACAAACTTACCGTCCTGCATGTGTGCTTCAGGCCGATTTTTTTTTTTTAAAACTTTAACCAAAATGGCTCATTTATTTAAGAACAAAGCTAGGAAAAGGGCACCCTTTTTGCCTGTGTTGGCAGAATGCCAGTGATCTTTTCGTATGAGGAGCTCTATTTCCCCTATGCTTTGGAATAAGGAGTTGAAATTTGACAAAGCCACCCCCTACAACATGCTGTTGTCCACAGCCTGAATGGACCCTGAGATTCCTGAGTGTCTACATTACTTTGTCAGCATATAGCTGTGTAATCCTGTGGTAAAGTGTCATTCCCTTCTGGCTTACAGCAAGGCTACTGCTGTTATAATTCGCTCTGGTATCTCAAATGGCAGAGGTGGGGGGAGTGGATGTAAAAGATTCCTATGTTGCTGATGAACCAGGTGAGTGTCAGTATGATACCATATGATCAAAGTTGTTTGCTTTTATTAAAAAAAAGGAAATTATACACACCCACAACCTGTATTTAAAGCACATTAAGGCTGGGATGTCAAATGCAGAAGGTTAGAAAATGCTAACTGTGATTGCTTAGGCACCCTCCATCAGTTGCCTTGGGCTTAAAGGCTGTTTCATAAGGTGTACACATGATTATACTGTGTTTTGTTTTGTTTTTTTCCCACAGAACTTTTCAGTTTATGGAATTGAATATTGTTTTCTCCTTGTTCAGTGTTTGGTCCTATGTCTACTTTATGGCACTCTAGTCAAACCCTGTTGTGAATGCAGTATTTATTTCTTCATTGGGTTTTCTCTGCTGCTCCTTTCTCTAGTAGCCAAGTGGTTCACAGAACATCAACTTACTTTTGTAACACCCTTGTGAGACATGAAGAGGCATTACCTGTATTTTACAGATGGGGAAAATGAGGCTTGAGCTTAAAAGCAGAGATATCAACTGATTCTCAGTGCCCAATTTGAAAGGGCTAGGACTTAGCATTATATAGCACTTTATATGTTCAAATTACAGCTCCAACTAACTTCAGTTGCATCTCAGCACTTGTGCAAATGAGTATTAAGCTAGGGACCTACCTTGAAAATGAGGAACCGATTACCAGGACTACCCATGAAAAATTTAGCTTATGTGGCTTCACCTATCCTTACATAAGAACTCTGTGGTACAGGCATGGAGAGACTTCTGTTCTCCAATGATGCATTTATCTGCCCTATTCATGGGACAATATTTCTTTTCCTGCACTCCCCTGCCTAGTTATTGCATGTCTTCCAATTTCCTCAACAAATGAAGTAGGGATCCTCCAGCCAATAGCCTCCCTTATATAAGTGGGATTTATCCCCACCCAGAGCAGGGTGACCCTGTGCACTGAATGAAGCAGGGACTCCTGAGGTGAGCATGTGATTAAAGACTAGCATATGAATATGCAGAAGAGAGTCAAACCATAGCTGCTCATGCATTTCCTAACTTTTGAGTGCTTGACTTTGCAACTATGCTTTTTTAATGTATCATTTTTGCTGTCTAATACACATACAGCCCTGAGCAAATCAGTATGATACAAATAATAAAAAGAAAAGGGACTAATTTGCATAAACTTTAAGTATTCTTCATGTAAGCATACCTATACAAGGAATATTGCTATAGTGATCGAGTCCTACTTAGATTTACGCTTACAGTTTCAAAGTGCTTAGAGTTTCACTTTGTGTGTTAAAGGACTTTTAGGGACTACAAGCTCAAACACTCTTAAATGCTGACACAGAATCACGTAGGGCTGGAAGAAACCTCGAGAAGTCAAATCCAGTCCCCTGCACTCAGGCAAGACCAAGTAAACCTAGACTGTCCTTTACAGGTGTGTTTGGCTGACCTGTTTTCAAAAGCCTCAAATGAAGGGGATTCCATAACCTCCCCTGGAACTGTCTTCTAGATCTTAACTACTCTTTTAATTAGAATGTTTTTCCTAATCTGTCTTGTTGCAGATTAAGTTTATTACTACTTGTCCCACCATCAGTGGACAGGGAGAACAATTGATCACAATCCTTTTTGTAATATTTTTTTAACCTATTTGAAGATCTCCTCGGTTGCCTTTTTTCCTCAAGACCATGCCCAATTCTTTTGACCTTTCCTCCTAGATCAGATGTCCTAAAACTTTTATTATTTTTGTTGTTTTCCTCTGGACTCCCTCCCGTTTGCTAGTTGGGGAGCTGAGCATAGAGGCCCAGAGTCACAAAGGTATTTAGGCATTTATCTCCAGTAATGTCCACTGAATTCTTGCTGAAACCGGTAGGCACCTAAATTCACCAAGCATCTAAATTTTCAGGGTAAAAGTAGCAGTTGTGTGTAACTTTTTGCCTCTGGGCATGTGCTTTGCTGCTTCCAGATATCATCTCCAGCCTAACCCCTGGGATGATTAAACGAACTAGGGGAAGATAGGTGTTAATCTGCCTAGGTCATGGGTGGGGGCAATTAGAATAGGCATGCTAAGAGGTTGCCTATTAGAGCAGATCCTATTCAAAATCAGACCAGAGCATCAGGTAGTGCTTACTGGGCTATGGGATAGCCTTAGTCTCTCCTATTGCGCTGTTCCACTGTGGCTAACTAATAGAAGAGTGATTGGAGCAGGAAGGGATTGGATCCTGGGGATCTCACCTTCCCCATGGGTTTCCTAATCATTGGGCTACAGAGTCAATCTCTTTCTCTGTCTCTCTGACTAATCAACTATAAATACTTAATAGTCAGTGGGTGATGCAGGAGCTCTGCATGAGACTATATCATAACTCTGGTTAGAGCATGCTCCTGAGAAATGGGAGACTGCTGGTCAAATCGTCCCCCTGTCAGATGGGGGAAATGAAGCCAGGATTTCTCACATCCTTGGTGAATGCTCTAACCACCAGGCTAAATGTTGTAAGTTTGTAATGTTGTAAACACCTAGTTTACCCTTAGCTGTTTTGTGTAGAGCAAGGCAGGAGCCTGTTTCAGGCCTTGTCTGCACTAGGAATTTACATCAGTATAGTTACATCTTTCAGGGACGTGACAAATCCATACCCTTGAGAAATGTGCTTATAAAAACTTAACCAATATAGACAGCACTTCGTTGATGGAAGAATTCTTCAGTCAACCTAGCTACCACTTCTTGAGAGGGTGGATTACTTACACCAATGAGAAAATCCCTCCTATCTCTGTAATTAGCACCCACACTGAAGTGTTACAGTTGTGTAGCTGTACTGCTGTAGTGTTTTAAGTGCAGACAAGCCCTCATTCCTGTAAGAAATGTCTTAGGTAGCTAAGCTGCTTGACTGCAGGAAATGGGTTCCCATCTGTGGATTGGTAAGCAGGGATAGGTATCTCCCTGCCATCTGGACATATGCATCTATCTCTGTGAGAGGGATAGGGCTGAAAACACAGTAATCTCATTAGCATTTCCATTGGTTAGCTCCCCACCTAGCATGCTGGCTTTTGCTGATCACATTCCTATGCACCTGTTTCTCCCCATTTATTGGATAGGAGCCTAGGTGCTTAACTTAGGCTTTGTGGATTTCCTGTGGAGTTCTTGTCACTTTTTGCATTGCAATGCCTAAGTCCATGTGTGGATCTGGGCCAGAAAAGAAGAAAACTTATCTCAGGTCACACAAGAGGAACCCGAATCATCTATGCCCAGTCTAGTGCCTCAACACTACCATTTTTCCTCTCTGTCTGGCAAAGCAATCTTCAGGCCTCAATCATCTACAAACCCTATAGGCAGTCATGGCATCTCACCAGTAAAAATTTGTCTTACTCTGTGTCATGCAGCATCAAAATACATTGTGCTGGTTTGGGAGAGGCCTATCTTGGCAAAGATCTTGCTTTCTTTATTATAGCCCTAAACGGGGCACATCAAAAGTGTTCCTATTTACCAGGCATTCCTTATCCTTTATACTCTCCCTTCTCAAACCCTCTCATTTTGGACACACTTTTAAATTTCCTTCCGAGGTGGCAAAGCATAGGACTTTGGGGAGACTGGCAGTCAAGGGATGAAAGCTGCACAATAAAATGTGGCCCTTTGTGAAATATTTTGAAACATTGTGAAAGGTTGGGGGGGGTCCTGTCTAACGGCTCTGCACGGGGGCCTACATTGCAAATGGCTTATCATGCTCATCTACTTATTCAATTTAGATAATAATTTTCCACTTGATTTAGTTTTCTAGATACATCACTAAATATTTGTTTGTGAGAATGGTGTTTGAACAAAACCAACACTTCATACACGTACAAACCATGTTTCTCTTTGTGGAACTGCAATTTAAATATCCCTTCAGACATGGTTCAGAAAGTAGGAGACAAAGTGCTCCTTAGCATAGAGGATTGACAGTTTCACTATAGTTAGGGTTGAGATAAGTTTGCTTTAGCAGCCAGTTTTTCTCAATGCTCTAAAATCAATTCAAATATGTGTGATCTTGTAAATTGCTGAGGGCTTAGGGTAAACTCAGTGGTGCAGATTTAGTCATTTGGTGAAGTAGTTCCTGAGAGACAACACCCCTCTATAAAGACCTGAGTAAAATTTTCTGATTTAACTTTCTCCCATAACCTGAGAGTCAAATTATTGTGTTGATTTACCCAAACTGATAACATTTGATTGTGCTTGAACTGTCTGGCACTGGAGTAATGACTAAAATGTTAGTTGCTTGAGTTTGACTGATGTGCTACAGACAGGGATCTGCTCATGCTAAGCTGAGTGTCTGAGTGGCTCAGAGAAATGTGTTGTATCCATATTAAGACAGAGTTCATATCAAAGCCTTGGTAGACTTTTGAGGGTCTGTTGTGCCCATTAATCTTTGCCTTCAGCCTCTTCCCTGAAGAAGAGTGCAAAGGACTCCTTCTAGAAGTTTTGCCCTGAGGGAGGGCAGAACTTTCTGTTTGAGACAGTATTTCAACAGGTTCCACAATGCACCTGAATACTCAAATTTCTTTTCTCAAATGTCTATGCCATATCAGGGCCATTGGTAGAGTTACTGGGTCTGTAGCTGAGGAACCTATTGACCACAGGACCTCAAATGTGTATCACTAAGGAGTTGCTTTTAACTTTAAAAGTGATCTTAAATCCCTTTGTATTGGGAATTTTGTCCTGAAAATTGGGGTGCCAGAACAGGATTTCAGTAGACTTTGAGAGAGAATACCCATTGATGTATGGGGCAATGAATACCTGTGTGATCCTATTATGCAGAGTCCTTTCCTAAAGTGGAGTCTTGAGTTCCTCTGTCCTTCTCCTTGATGTCTGAAGCTGACTGTGGGTAGCACATCTGTTATAATTTTGTTTTCCCCATGGCTGCTGCAGCTCTACTGGGGGCATAGAGGGGTCAGGAGCAGGGCAAAGGCAGTAGCAGGGTGGCAGTGAGGTCTTCATCTTCACAGAAATAGTTCTTCAGTCATGTCCCAGTATCACTACCATTATATCCTTAAAAAAGGGAAATTCACTATACAGAATTCCAGTGGCTGACTGCTTTGTACCCTTCCAAAATGTCAAATGCCTTTACCCTTAAATAGTAAGCAAAATGCTATACCATATTTCTTCATATATGCTATTGATCTTCACTGTATCAGGGGAAGATACAATGATCATGGGATTAGCTGCAGCAAGATGCTAGAACTTGCTCTGCCATCTCATGAAAGCTGCTTTAAATAGAAGAATTAGAGAGATCTCTGGACTATGGTATGCAGGAGCTCCAGCATACACATCCTCAGTGCCCACCAGAATCCCTCTGCACCAGCATCCACACAGTGCTATGCACCCTCATTCTGCTGTGTTGCATCACTGCCCTGGTGAGTTCTAGTATGCGGTACCACACATCACTAAGCAACACACAGCTAAGTCAGCGCTAACAGAAGGTGATATCCCAGAGGAAATTCTTAGGGCATGGATGTGAATAGGTGTTAGTGTCTAGCAAATCTGGCTTGTCTAGTTAACTCCTGTTTGCTATGGCAAACCTCAATTCTATGTTTATCCTAATAAAGTCAAGGCCTAAAAGTAGTGGGTGTGTGTAGGAATTCTTGTGCAATTTTCACACTGCCCTTCAATTCCTTGAGGATACGTATGTCTCTCATTGACTCAGGGCATCATGCAGAGAAGGTAGAGTTAATATTTTCTGGAGGGGTATTGTGGACATTACCTTAACTCAATTTCTTGGTTTTCAGAAAATTAAATACCAGTGCATTTGACATTCTGAAAGCGTACAAGGCCCCAACTGTCAACTTTAACTCTGAGTTAATGAAGTTTTGGATAGAGAATTGTATTTGCACAATCCCTGGATTTGGAAAATGGGGGTAGGTCCTCAGTTTTACTGAAACAGTTCCCATACCCATTCTTGGTAATTTTTAAATTTTTTTATTTTAAACTCAAGGGGGCTCTTATTACCAGGGCCGGCCCTAGACCAAATGGTACCCCTCTCCCTTCCATTTGTAACTGAAATGTACTAACATTAAGAAATTGAACTGTGCACCAACGTTGGGTGGACCAGTATTAAATAGTGTTCCATAGTTGACAGCCTTAGAATGTTAACCCTAGTCCTTTGGTTCAAATGATTGCTTTTCTCGCCTTTGCCCTCACAAGCTGAAGCACAGTGTCAGAAGATCCAAAGACTGGACAATGGCATTTTCAAGCAATAAAATAACAAGCGATGTCAGTCTCTCACCGTTGATCAAAGATATGTTTTAATGAGCCTGCGCTTCGAAAAGCTGTGTTCATCACTTGTGACTGTGATCAGCAGCATGAACAGAATCCTCAAAGCTGTCCACATGTTCCCCAATGTTTCAACATCTGGTAAAGGTCCATATAGTTGTTCGAGTGTTTTCTTATCCTCTGGCAGCTTACTATGATCTTTTCATGGTGTTCATCTGTCCAAACCTTTCTTTGATGGACACTCGTGCAGTGTCAATGAAGGCGTAAATTAGGAGCTCGGATACCCAGGCATCGTAGAAAG
>ML675629.1:57088643-57162223 GCA_007922155.1 Mesoclemmys tuberculata | reverse complement strand
TAAGCAAGTGGAATTTTCCACTTATCTGATGGATTTAACCCCTACATCAACAAGCAAGCAAAAAAACTCCCTCTTGACTTTTTCTTCTGAGCTCCTATCACCTCATCTCTGCCCTCATAAACAAGCTCTCTCTCTTTCCAATGAATATGAGTTTCTTTGAAAACAGTTTCAACTCTTCAGCTTTCCACCATTTCTTTGGCAGCAGTGATGGCATCTTCAAATCCATGATTTCTGTAGGTCATGACAAAATAAAAGCAGCTTCTTATTAAAGTAGTAGCAGTTGCTTACACCTTGCTTACATTTACTTGGAACAGGAGATCATGTTAAACCACAATTGAAACTAGAAATTTGAAGTCAGTGACCTGGTTTGCCAGGTTTTGTACCTTGTGTCAGATTCCAGCCTTGGCTTTACTCTGCTGTGCCAGTTGCATCAGGGTGTCCTCACTTAGTACCTCACTGACCTTATGCTGTGAATGTGGCTCTCCCACAGAGTGTCACTGAGTGGCTTCATGATCAGATTTGTGCCATTGTCCATGAGAATCTTCCATCTGATAGTTGATGCTGAAAATGGGATGTATATCTTTTGGAATTCTCTGAAGAGAGATACTGAATATAAAGGAGATGATTTGGCATCTGGCACAATCAGGTTAAGGGAATGGCAGCCACAAGGCATGAGGACAGCTTTTGGATTCAGCACAAGGATCCTTTCCTGGATGCTACTGTTTCTTCCCTTCATGTTTGTGCTGCTGTTGTAGCTTTGGTCATGGTAGTCCTGAAACTTTTTATTTATTCTTATTCAAAATGTTCATAAACAGTTCTGTTAGCCTTTTCCAGTAGAGTCATCCACAGACCAGAAACAGTGTTCCTTTACTTTGATACTGCTATCCTCATCAACAAATCTTACTGTAAATGACCTCTCTTTCACTGTGATAATGTTGGGAGTGCAGTCCATTATTACAGAGTAGTACTTTGCTTTGCTGAGCCACATCAATATGTTATCAAGCACCTTCCTTGCCATAAGATCAATCAATTCATTTTGAATTGTTTTGCTGCAGTAATGGTCCATAGCTTCTTTACGAACTACTCAATGTGGGTGTTCATGCATGACATCATCGTATTTCACAAGGATTTCACAACCAAATTGAGGAAATTACCATTATGTTCGGTGAACAACTTATCTGACGAGCCCCAGAAAGCCAAATTATTCTTTGCAAGGGAGAGGGTAATTGAGATCAGACACTCAAGCACATTCCTTCAATGCTTGGTGAGTTTCTGCATTAATAATGCTCTAGTTTTCTGTATCTGTACATTTATTCAGCTTGAGCCTGGACCCTACCTCCATCGATTTTTGCCGTAAAATAGCCAGGTGACTTTTCATGTTGTTTCAGAGCATCAGCTGAGTTATGCCAGTAATTGTACCCAGAAAAGTGCAAGCAACAATTTGGCATTCTTGTCAAATATTTTGCAACAAAACCAGAACACTTTGTCAGTTAATTCTGAATAAACTAGCCAGTGCTGATTCAGTTTCTCACCATTCTCAAGCACTCTTTTGCAGTGTGACTTTGAGAAGTGTTGCTTCTGCCATTTACTGGAAATGTCATGTCATATCCTTGATTTTTTTCTGGCCTCGTCAAAATTTTATAATCAATATTGGCAGAGTTTAGGATCACTGGCCATAAAAATGGATCTAATGTATCAAATTGTGGTGAACAATTTTTCTTACTGCTGTTTCTGTTAACATGCGAGGCTGATTCTTTATCATTTCTCTCTTTTCATGTAAACCAGATTTTTCTTTGTCATTACTCTCTTTCATGTGAACCACATTCTTCTTTATCAACACTCTCCTTTATGCTGCCAGGAAATGGGATGATTCTCCATCACATTCCTCCCATTCCTTATATTCAGGTTGTAGTTGAAAGTGAGAACCTCAGACACGAGACCTGAGCTGAAGTAGCAGTCAGGCCCTGCTGTTATAAAGCAAAGTTGGCAGAAATCACAAACTGGCAAGAACTGAGCTGGTATTGCAGAAATACACTTTCCTAAAGAAATGCTAGATACAGAACACCCTGATACCACGAATGGTACAAGCTCATTCCTCAAAGATGACAAGAACATACTGCCTTCTCCAAGGTTAAGTTAACAATATGATAAATAGAGATGTTTTGATCAAACCATTCTGTACAAAGTAAAGGGTGGTATCTTCCCAAGCTAAATGGTGGTAACTACACGTCAGAAAGGCAATATACCATTTGTTTGTGTCAGTGTATAAAAGATGGTCTCAAAGGGAGTATCTTTGTCTGGCCGAGAGAGGAATGGAAAGTCCTGGTGTTTACTGAGTCAGTTCATTGTCATGAGCATACGTATATAACGTGTACCTGTAGCACATATAGGGTGCTTTTTACCATGCCTCGTCAGCAATAAACCTGGCCTGGTGCCTTCCTTACTGAAACAGATCTCTGGTCTTATTGCAGTGGTTCTCAACAATTTTTTTGGTGGCCCCCAACCACCAGAGTGTGGCCCCCAACTCTTGCTGGTGGCCGCATTGGCAATATTTCCTAATATACTAGGAAAATCAAATAAATATGCCCATGTACATGTCCAAATAATAAGTTCTGGGTTTTGATGCATCAGTTGTGTGGATAAGAATACTTGTGAAAGTTCAGGAGCTCTTTGAATGGAAAGGCTGCCTCACTAGCCCCACTCACCTTTCAGGTGAGAAAGATGAATGGGGTGCATGAAGAAGTGTAGCTCCTACCAGGAGGCTGGAGGGAGTTACTTGTTCTTCCCTGCAGAGCAGCCAATCTGACTACATGTGCAGCAACTGCTCCAAGCCACCTGGCAGGAGGCAGGGAGGGGACTGCTTTGGGGGGAAGAACTGCAGCTTAGGGAGAGGGCTGCTGGGGGTCACTTGTATGTTTGCAGAGGGGTGAATGGGTGAATGCAAGGACCCTGGAGACAATCGAGCAGTTGATAGGGAGAGAGGGAGAAAAGTGGGGGTGGGTGCCAGAAAGGCAGGGAGGGAAGTGGGTGGGAATTGGGACTCCAGGCACTGGTGCTGCTTGTGGGAGGGGAGTGGATGTCAGGGAGGGAAGGGAGTGGGAGTCAGGACCCCAGGCGCTGGCAGACATCCAGTGGCTGGCAGGGAGGGGTGCGGACCCCAAGGCAGACATGGCAGGGGGGTCACTTACCTTGGCACTGCAGTCCAGCGGTGGAAGGTGCTTCTGGGAGCCAAGGGCCAGGGGTTATTCACCCTGTACGGGCTACTTCCAACAAGTCCTGGCTTGTGGTCAGGTGAAATCTGACTGGGCTGGGTGGATCTTTTCCCCTTCCTCCCCCTTTCCTGTACCAGAAACCCACTGATGGCTGCATGCGGCATTTGAGAACCTTTGTCTTATTGGTTAATCCAGTCATGGTTTGCTGTATCAGCTATCTGCAGAGCTGGAACAGCATACACACTGGTAAAACAGACATACAACCAACAACAGTTAAAACCTTAGTAATAGGACTGCCATCATTTATGCTTCACTCCTCAGTTTCTTCTGCACTTGGACAATCCCTGCTGCCTAAAGCATGGTCTATGTTCTGTTCAGATATTTTCCCATCAAATTTGCCCCTTGCTGCAAACTAGATTGCGATTGAGCTTTTTGCTTCCTATATTGATCTCTGAAGGATTCTTTGGGACCATATTTTACTTTCTATGGGGAAAACAAACAGTATTAGGGAGAGCAAAAGTCTATGTTCTGCAGTCTTAGAAAGTCATCAAACAGTGTGTTAAGCATGGCAAAAAATAACAGTATTTCTTTTATACTGTTGCATAGATAGGGGTTTGATAGATATCTATGGCGTCTCATTAAATATGTCCTTTATTTTCTACTTACAGTCTTCAGGTCCTAAAACACAAGTATACTTTCATAATTACACATTAAAACGAGGGTTGCAATATTGCAGTTGGGCTTTCACTTCACTTCAGTTCGTTTTTATATCTCACTTACTAACTGGCAATGCCCCACCCCTTATGTAACCATGAAGGCATGGCTGTCAAATACGTTCTCGAAAGTTGCAGGAAAATGTAGTTCTCAGACAATCTGGAAGGTTCCATGAGATTCTACAAAGGTGCAGAACGTTCTAGGAGATTAGTGAAAAATGAATCCACATACGGAATTCCTGAAACATTTTACTTCAAACATTTTATTTCCTAACAACAAAACATCCCAAACCTAATGCCCACCCAAGCCTGGCACCTCAGGTGGTTTCCTGGTTCACCTGCCCCTAAATTCAGCCCTGCTTATTACATTGCAGTATAAAATATTGTGGGAGAGTGAAATACATTCTCTGTACTTTGAGTTAGTGGTTGCAGTTAAAGGTACCTGTTCTCTCTGGGGGATGGCATTTAACTGGCGTGGGGAAGCTTGTGATTAGTAAACTTTGTGTTCCGTGAGATCTGCTTAAAACCTTTCTGTGAATATTGGTCTCTGTGGGAATGTGTTTGAATGTTTTTCACTACATGCATTTGCTTTTCTTAGTGATGGTGGAGGAAAGGTGATTTGGTGAATTCTGATCAATTATTGTAAGTCAGGGAGTCCTGCTCTTGAACTGAAACTCTAGTTTATTGTAAAATAGCTATCTAATGACGGAAAAATATTCTAATAAGCCAGTAATAGGAATTTTCAAAAATGAGCCTACTGTGGTGTTCAGGAGTGGAAGCTTCCACACCAGATTTTGAGAGCAGAATGACTGATCCTTCTTACCTATATCTCCATCCTTCTTAAGGGTCAGTTTCCTAGTTCTGCTGCAATAATTGCCAAATAACTCTTTTCCCCCATCCCAGAAAGCCCTGCCCAAATTCTTCACATGTTCTGGGGAGGTAAGAGAAGAAGAGCTTGTTCTCTGGGACTTTAACTATTCCAGCTCCTGCAGTGCAGGTAGGTATTGTGTGAATCTGTTTTTGATGGATTGAACTGGCCAGAACTCTGACATAGAGGCAGGATTTTGTGTGGCCCTAGCTGTGAAGGGTGCAGTCATGTGAAGCCTCATACAAAAGAGGTGTGTGAACCTGCCAAATCGAACTGTTAATGAATAACTTTCCTGGTACTTGCCCAGTTCTGTTGGGCCATCAGAGAGGGAAGAAATATAATTAGTTTTAAAGTGATGGACTAACCTCAAAATATATACACATCTTCATGAAAAGCTTTACCTGCTCAATGTTTCTTTCACAGTAAGGTTAATGAGAAAGTGTAGTCAGGCAAGTGTTGAAGTTGAGTATGAAGCCTTATGCAAAATTTTTAATTGGATGTTAGCTAAAAATAGTACAAATCCTTTTGTGGGTTTTCTAATTCAGAGAAGTAAATACAAAGCCCAAATTATCAAAAGAGATTTGTTCAGAATACACCCATATTTTTATTTGCAGAATTTGTATTTGCGTGAACATATCTAGTGGTTGGGTTCAAAATTATTTCAAAGTAGATCTTCCAGCTCTAGTCTATAAGAAAATGAGAGAATATGCTAACTGTGAAGCTGGATCTAACAGAGACCCTTTAGAAAAGTTAACCCTTAAAGGAACTGAGTGAGATCTCTGTGTTTGTTCCAGTGCTACTGATTTTGAGTGAACGTAACTTTCCTGAGAACAGACATCGGCAAAGAAAAGTGAAGACTAAACAGTGAATAGATGGCAGTGCAAAAATTAAGGGTGCATTAAAGATGATCAGACAAGAATTAAGATCTGATATGATGTTCAGAATCCTTTGGAAAATAAAGCTTAGTTTCTCCATCCATGGTTATTTTGACTTGCAAAACAGAACTATTAATCACAGTATCTCACATAAAGATTAATTCATGTTGGTAAAGTGGAAGAAATGCTAATTGTTGTGTGGCATATACAAGGTGGGACTTCCAGAAGCATTTAGTATTGATCTAATTTTGTTAGTATTAAAATCAATGGGGAAAAATGCCTATTGACTTTAGTGGGAGCAAAGTTAGGCCTACCTGGAATATTCTGGGAAAATCTCTCCCTTTCCACTTCCCTCTATGCCTGCCTCCATCTGTGTATTATTCATCCTCTGAGCAAATCCCCATGGCTGATTCCTGAAGCTTCTAAAAATGTAACACGCCCCCTAACACACACTTTCTCCCGTGTTCTATACAATGCAATTTAAAAATTTAAAGATTTAAAAATTATTAGATTATGAATCCTGAACCACAATTTTTTCTGACCATCTGATTTTTCTAGACAAATAGCCTAGACTACCTGCTGTAGCTTAGGAGGAGGCAGATGTCTGATTCAAAACCAAAAATCAAACAGACTTGCAGTTCTTTTGAAGTTGTATTAAATAACTAGGGGTTTTCATTTCTTGGGTATGTGTTTTTCCTCAAGACTCTTCTGATCCAATCTGAAATCTACCACCATGAACATATCACACCAATCTGCTGGTGCTTTGAAACTTCTGAATTCGAAATATAATTTACCATTTTATGTAAATAATCAAATGCTGACAAACATCATAAAATAAAGTATTCCCTACAGACAAGTAGGCCCCTTTCCTTTGTACCTCTAACACTAACTAAGAAAATTAGAACATTGGAAACTTTTCTAGGATTTTAGGGAGAAGGTAAGTAGGGTTAATTTGAACTCTTTCCTTACTAATCTAATGCAGCATTGCATCACTAGACTTCCATCACAGGCATTCCTTTCTTCTTCTGTAAGCCTATATTTTATTGCTATCTTTCAGCCACAATTAGGAATAAACTCCCTTTCAGGAATTGGAAATGGTTTTTACTTACTCTAAATTACTCAGAAGGGACACGGTGGTAGCAACAAAACATTCTCTCAGGTGGGACTGATAACGTCACCTCTGGGATGCTTCCAGCTCCTTCAGGCCAGCAGAGCCAAAGGATTGATGATCAGTTCAAATTCGGATCCTGATGGTAATGCAATGTGTAAATTGACTTAAAGTGAGTGAGAGAGAGGGAGGGTGTGTGTGTGTGTGTGTTAATCTTACGTGGCTAGAATTATTACTAATGGCCACAAACCACTTTTTTTTTTAAAATTTTCAAGTAAAAAATTATATTGTATGTAATGAGACTTGGGACAAGTGTAAAAGCACGGGACAGCTAAAATCAAAGATGCTTCAAAATGTTTCTCATTTTTCAAAATGAGAAACACCATTGTTAATACTGCTTGAATCGTGAAGACTTTTCACTTCGTCTCAAATCCCATGGTTTGCAATAGTGTGTGCTTATGTAGCCTTCCTGAAATTGGGCTCTTCAGCCCCTGCTGAGTATGTGGAGATCTTTTGTTTGTGATGGACTGGTCCAAAAAGTGTTTGGATTTTTCCCTGCATGAATGTATTTTGTGTTGAATTTCAATGTTATCTGGTCCAAAAATGAGAGATCGCGCTATAATTTCAGAAGGATAGAGAACAACTATTTTAATAGAACACCTGTTAGTCTCTTAGTTTGTGATGGAACGTTTTGTTTGCCTTTATCAGTTTTCTTTGCTGAAGACCTGATGCAAAGCTCACGGAGGCTGACTGGTATTTCCCTCAACTTCAATGAATTTTGAATCTGAGAGATGTACAAGCCCCATAAGGCACCTCTTCAAACTTATATTCCACAGCCTGTGAGAGGATATTATTTTATTTTTAAAAAAGACATCTAATGCGTACAGAAAATTTTTTATTTATTTTTTTAAAATATCTGTATATCATATATGCATTTTTATGCTGAATTAATCTTCACACTGAAATTAAATCTGGTTATGTTTAATCCAACTACAGAACACAGAGACCTTTTTAAGGTAATATGTTACTGTTGCAAAACACAGGCTCCTCTAACTGGCTTATAGGTTGTTCTTATCTTTTTTTTTTTTTTTTGCAATAGCAGTAAAGTTTATATTGCTTATATAAAGCTAACGAGAAATAAAATACATAATATACTTACATGAGTAAACACTTGCTACAGTTAAAGTTGAATTCTAGCTTCCTTTCTAATCCCCCAGTTTTCCTGTTTATAATTTTCTCAGACACATTCTTTATCAGTTGAAAAATTTACCATGCTCTGACTCAATTCAAAGGGGTGTGTGTGTGTGTGTGTGTGTGTGTGTGTGTGTGTGAGAGAGAGAGAGAGAGAGAGATGAAACAAAATCAATTGGATTGTCTTGTTAATTATGTGTATATGAAAAAATATAGTTTTGCGTGCTGCACTTCTCTAAAGCTTCATAAAAATACTGCCATTGTGGAAGGATGACATTTTAAAACTTGGTTAATTCCAATTAGATGCACAATGTTACAGGAAAGTTATGTGCACACATGATCTATATGCTAGGTTATATAAAAACATGATTAGTATTAATGTATTCTTAAGCTTCATTCTGCTCCTTAAACATACATTGAGAATTCAAACCTAATTCTGCATATTCTAGATCTTGGAAAGCTTTTGGGCTCTAAACCCTGGCTCTTTGTTCCTTTTGCTTAGAATGGTCACTTGGGAACATAACTTGAATGTAAAAATAGGCCCAAATAATGGCTCAAATATACTTTAACATTTGTTGCCCACTTCTAGTGTTTGGAATGAGAATTTTGTTTGGATCCATTTCTTAACATCACATAAATTCTCATACAGACTTGCTAACAAGGACCAACTCCTAAAATCTCATTCCAACAGTTTTCTGTCAGATACTTGTTATGGCATCATCTGCTAATTTTTGAATGAGTACATATCTAAAAATACACTTATGGCAAAGTATGCAAAACTTTTGCAATGATGTAAAAGGCAGCATATTACAGTAATATATTTAGTAGTGATTTTCCTAATAGAATGAGGAAATAATCTATTTAGAAAAGTAGTTAAAACCAGCATCCAACACCCAGTCTAAAACTCCTGTTTTGCAAATTCCTTTGGATTTAATATTAAACAATCAGAAGTTTGAGTTCTCGCTGCTTGTGTGCTTAACGGGGGGAGAGAGCGAGCGTGTGTGTGTGTGTGTGTGTGAGAGAGAGAGAGAATATAAAACTGATATAATCCATTGGATATTCTATACTTCATACCTATGTATTGTATATGGAAATGGATTAAAACAATTTCTTAATTCAAAGTGAAACTAAAATGATACATTTCAGCTTTCTACAAATAGGCACTATAAAGGAATTTCTAGATAAAATCCAGAATCTGTGACTTGGTCTAGAAGTGTTCAAACAAGTAAGATTTAAAATTATTTTGGGTAATCCCTTATTTATTGGAATAGCTGGTGTAAATTATCTGTGTCTGGATGTGGGGGACACACGCGCACACACACGGTAAGCTGGTTGGGGGCAAGACAAAGTACTTGGAGCAACATTACAGGTATTGATAAGATAAGTAGGAGCTCCCTCTAGTGGTCTGTTGTCTTATTCTAAATTGCTTAATTTTACCATTAAATAGATTCTAGTGGTTTACATCATGCTTTTTTCTAAACAGTGTAAAAATTGGAATAGAAATTAGACACAAAGTTAAATACAGAATTAAATATCCTTTTAAAACTTCATGTCAGATGTCTCTGTTAAATTATGTGAAAGTCGTTTGTCATCTAAGAAATTTAAAAGATTGAAATTTTAGATATAATGTATTTAACAGTCTATTTTGGTCAATTACTTTAAAAATAATGGTGTCACTGATGTTAATCTTCCCAATCTGTAGCATTCCCAGTGAATTATGTGTGCGCACATTGTGATGGAGGGAAAGAAGGATGACTCAATGGTGACAGTATTAGCTGGGGCCATGGGAGATGAGGTCCCATGCTCTGCCACGAACATCCTGTGGACCATTGGCAAGTCACTTAAGCTCCCTGTAAATGAGTTCCCCATCTCTAAAAGGATAATGGTACTTCTGTATCTCACAGGGGTGTTGTAATGATAGCTAAACTTAAAAACATTTTGTGATGCTTCGATGCTATGGTGATGGAGGCAACATAAGTAGTTTAGATAGAAATGGCTAAAATCGAAACTAGGAAATTGTGAAACTAGCAAATATGTGCATGTTGAATCATAGATTATAAATTCAAATGACCTAAGTTAACCATTTTCATAATGGTCAATTTTTTAAAACAGTATTAACATTCAGGTAGGTTATGTAGAATAAGACTCTAATGGCATGTTTTGAGATTACAATGATCTAGCTCTGTTGCAAATTGTGAGGCATATAAATGAAAATATTTATTTTGTTTGTGGCTTAAGTCAAATTTCTCAGATGTCTTCTCAGTGGACAAATGTCTTTATTGATGCCAATTTTAGTAGTAGTTTTTGCAGTTGACTGCTTTGTTAGAAAACTCAACAAGGACACCAAGAATTGAAGGGGAATAGAGAATGAGCTATTCTCTTTTGCCTCCCTTTTCTGACCTCAGACAGTGTTGTCTGCAGTTTACAGCTGAGATACTTTGGAGTGGTGTATCTTTTTTTGTGGCTATGGGACTTCAGATTTCTGTGGTTTATATTGTAAATAACTTTCAAAAACCTTTCAGATGCGTAAATTATACCTTTCAAAATCCTTTCAGATACGTATTATAAATACCTTTCAAATACCTTTTCAGAAGTGTAAAAACAGAAAAACCAAACAAATCTATTTTAAAAAAAGATGCAACTGAGTAGGAATGATTTTAACTGTTCTTTCTAATCAGTATTTTGTATATTGGAACATATTGTGGCAGGTGCTCTGTAGTTTTAATTGTTTTTTCATTTTTGTTTTGTTTTGTAATGAAGTGCTCTGACAGCTCTATCATCAGACATGTCATTTGGCTTCTGTAAGTGATTTAGAACTACGGATGTACTTACAGGAGGATATCTTGCATTTAAACATAAAGAATGCAGCACTGTAATCCTAAGAGTCTGTCTGCTTGTCAAGATACAAGTTTAGTGCAGTGATGATGGTGCTGCTTTTGAATTAAGAGGGCGCTTTTATGGAGAAAAGGCAGTGAAAAACTGGCAAGGAAAGCTAACCGCAGGATTTTCACAAAGGTTGGCTGATCACTTAAGATAAGTAACTTACTGTGGTTTAGTCTCAATTTTTTAAAACTTTCTTCAGAATACAAACTATAATCCATACTCATTATTAACTATTCAAGGTGTTCACTCAGTGATTTACTGATGAGTGCCATGTGACATTCCTGACTGAATGAATACACATACCCTTTTGCAGATTTTTAGTACTGACCTTGCCAGAGATCTGAGTGAAACTTTTATGGTTGAGTCACAAATTCCTGAAAAATGATTCCTATTAGAAACGCTGATAACCTTAACTACAAAGGTGTAAATAATGTCACTGTAATTTAGTCTATTCTTATGGTTCTGAAGATAGAAAAGTAGGGCACTGAGACTAGTATTCAAGATAAAGTATCCTGGGGGCATGTAAGTTTAGAAGAGCCAGCAGACTGTGAAGGAGATATGTTCCTAGTGAGTTCATAATCAATGACACAGGCCATGTGTCATTAGATTGCAGCATTTTTACTTATCAAGGATGAAGATGGAAAGAGAAGCTTAACAAAAAACTCAGTCCTATGAAGAGTACAGAATCACAATTTGAAATAGAATCCTTGATTATTGTATAATATGCATTCTGTAACTGTGCATGTGGGTCAGTGAACTTTGTAAAAAGACTGAGGTCTGGTCTATACTTCCCAGCAAATTCAGAGGTGGTAGAGTATGTACAGTAGCTTGCATAACTTACATCGACTTCCTAAATTCTGTTCTGCACATCGTCTCCACTATGCTGTGCTGATGGAAAATGTGTACCTGCTGATGCAGCATTACTCTTTTTCCAGAGGTGGTTTTATTAAATTGGCTTCCGGATTAATTGAGTGGGTCTTCATTTCCGCTCAGTTGAACTGGATAAATCAATGTGATTGTGATGAATTTGCTGCCATCAGTGAAGACATACTCTAAGGCTACTAAAATAGTTTCTAGTAATAGCTTGTCAGATAGTAGCAAAATAATTATTGATTTTCTTTATATTAACTGCCTTGCAGTTTGAATATCTCTTGATCTCTACTCATGGTCCCAGCTGGTGGATCTTTGTGTCCTACTATGCTTCATCTGCTTCTCACTAAAGAATCATTTGAAGCTGAAGGCCATGGGTTTAAAGATTGGGAGCTTCACTCCTAAGCACTAGAAAAAAGTATATAATGAAAGGGATGCATATCCTAGAATAGCATCTGGTCGAACATCTATCCATAGCCTTAAATATTTTATAGATCTTTTGAATTATGAGGCGACAAAGTAGACCCAATGTATTAAAACTCCATATGTGATGCAAAAGGTGAAAAGCACCATCTGAATTTTGCACCATTAAATAAACAAAATTGTACTGATGGCTTCTTCTTTCTCTATCAGTGGCAGGTAACTTTATTATAGTTTATTATAGTTATAGCTCTTGTTCTTTATAAGTCATGTTTCAGTTCATTTGTTTAATCTTCTAAAAGGCCTTCAGACATGACTGCCTATGCGTAATTACACAGGTAGGATGGCTCATAGTAAAAGAATACAGATCCTTTTATTTCTAGGTTACTGGTTCAAGTCTACCAAAGGTTGGTAATGACATTATTCATGGACTTTAAGACCAAAAGGAATCACCATGATCATCTAGTCTGTCTTCCTGCATGTTGCAGGTCACAGAATCTCACCCACCCACTCCTGTAATAGATACATAACTTCTGGCTGCATTACTGATTTGAAAACTTCAAGTTACAGAGCATCCACCAACTACTCTAATTAAAACCTTCAAGTGACCCTTATATGCCATGTCCCATGCTGCAGAGGAAGGTGAACCCCTTGAGAGTCCCTGCCAATCTGACCTGGGTGAAAATTCATTATTGGATTGTTTAGTGGCCTGTGTGAAATCAGGTTAGTAATATTTCTAAATTATAAACAAAACTACTACCACAATTGTTTCAAACCCTTTCCCTTGCTTTCTGCCTCCTCTCCACTTCTCAGCAGTGTAATTAGAAAAGCCAAAGACTCATAGAAGAAGAAGAATAGCTTTGTGATGGCCATTCTAAAAAAGGGGTGAATCCTATTGGTTGAGCACTATGGAAGAGCTTGCACTAGCCTATTCAAACCTTTATGTGAAAGGGATGGCTTTATTCTCTAGGTCTCTCAGTGTTGACAATGATTACATTTTTTACAAAAAAGGAAGAAAACAAGACCAAATATTAGTGACAATGATTCCCTGCTTTCTTTCCAATCACACCCTGCTTTTCCTCAGTCTTCACTCCGCCTCAATCAGAATGACACATTTCTACTCCTAAAGACAAGTTTTTGAATGCAATTAGATTTAGCATCAAATTGCTAAACATTATGTAGGCCTGATTAATTGCATGAAATAGGTGTAGGAGTTAGTCACCCATGAAAATGGTTAATGTGCCTTAAGATATTAAAAAAGCTGCAAATTTGCTGTAAAATAGTCCCTTTAAAAAAAAAAAAAAAGTGACTCGAGGATGAATTTATTTAAAACCAAATAACTACAGTGAAGAACTTGATGTTCCTTTGGATAAATTTTCAGGATGTGCTAGGCACAAAACTTTAGATTTTTTAGCAGTATCCCATAAATAAAAAATGTGTCATCATATAGCAGATGGTTGCAAATGTAAACAAAGTTTTTGTTAAGCGAAGGTATCCACATTTTTTTTAAATAGGACTTTGACTCCCCTGTTGTAAAGGTTTCAATACCTACAATTGTAGGTTTTATTGCTGGATTAACATTTTGATTGTAACAATTCAATTGGATATATTTAGAGGCAATTATTGTGCATTAACAAGAAATGAAATGTATATATTGCTTAAGATATTGGAATCCTAGGCATTCAAATGGAAATTGTTCTTACTGTAATGAAGATCCCAGCTTATTATGATCTTTAAAGAATTGACTGGAAAAAAGCATCTATAATGGACAAACATAACAATGTATTTAAGACAGAAAATTGCATTGAGACATCCCTCTTTTGGCTGGATTTTTGCTAAACTGGCCACTTCTGGGAGAACTGTCTGTGTTTAAATAAATAAATAAATAAAAAAGAGTAAAGAGCAGAATCTGATGTACATTCCTTTGCCCTGTTCACATAGAGGAACTCTGATGCTTGGAACTTTAGGTGTGTGAATCTTCAAAAGGGAAAACGTGTTTTCTAATGTTAGTAAAAGCTCTGTTTAAAATTTTTTTGGGGCCAAATTTATGTGCACGTAATGGGAAACTGCACATGATCTGCAGTCTTTCATTTATGTCTCGTGCACAGTTATGTTTTGTGCACTCTGTAGGTATGCTTTCTAAAAATCTAAATCTAATGATTTCAGTATCCTCTCTTTTGTGTTTAATTTACCTTTATTAATGTTAATATAACTATATTCATCAATTATGCCAGTCTCCAACATCCCTTTATGTCCTTTGCCCATTTCTGTCTTTGTGTTTGTCTCCTATCTTGCCTCTGTGTGTGGAATGATCTAGTCTGTCTCAGGCCCCGTTTTTTTTCATTAGTCTTCCATTAAAAACCTGCTTCTCCATGACATTGACACATGGATGGTGATGGTGGGGAAGGAAGGAATGAAAAATAGGCCAACCTTTTTTTTTTTTTTTTTTTAAAGTAAGTATCGTAGGTAGTTTGTTCTTTTGTGTGTCTGAGAACATCTTGTCTCTTAAGTCTGTCTTCTAGATTATTAGCTCTCTCGGAGTCAAGGACTCTCTTGATTATTGGGCTACTGTTCATATATAAAATAATTCAATTGGCATGCTACTGAGATTCTTTCAATTCGCTACAACTCTGATAAACTTTATCCAATTACTGTGTTTATATAGAATTAATGTACAGCTACAAATGTATTCTGGTTCATTACTTATGGAGATATTGCAGTACTGTATGAGTTGTTAATGCATATTGCAAAAGTAAAATCTTTACTATGTATCCTGCCATTAAAATGACACTTTATATACTATAGAATAAAGGTTCAGACAGATTGTATCTATTCATTTTGTCTAAAGTTAGTCTGAAGTCAATTGGGCTTAAGATAGAAAAACCACAAAGACTTCTACAAAAAAGGCTTTGAAAAGTATTGAATTATATGCATGTGCTGTTTCTGATATCTTGTCACATGGCAAAAGATCTTTTTTCATGGTAAAGAATACAAAATGTATTGCTATAAAACTGGAGTTATTTTGGGTGAATTAAAAGGGTTAAAATGTTCCTAATGCTCTACTCCTGTTAAAAAATATGACAGAAGAACAATAACCTAAGATATGAAGGCTCACTTAGAGGGCGTGGCATTGAAGTCTTCCCTCCAAGCACTGGGATTTGCCACTTCAAAGAGGGAGGAGGCAATTATTCCCAGCTGTCCCTGAAGTTGCCTTCCTTTCTTCAGCATGCTTTGAGGGACCCTCTTTTTTCCTACAGCAGCTCCTGTAGGAGCTTTACTGCCATTGTGTGTGTGACCCTTTCATGCCTAGGGGAGCCACCTGAAAATGGCAAAGTCAGGGCAGGCTGTAAAAAGACAGCAGATTCTCCCAGCACTGGTGGGTGACATTGAACTGAGACTTCCCAATCAGCCACAAACAGTGCTTCTGATTCTCCACCATGGTTATCAAGAAGCCTAAATACAAATATACACAGCCCCCTCACTGCATTTCAGTCTCTGGCTCCTAATCGGCCACTAGGTCCAGTAAAGACACCAGTTATTTAAAACTCTATGCTCTTTACCAGAAAGGTTTCTCCTGACTCCAAAGGGTCAGCCACAGTACCAGATCAATATAAATTTGGATCTTACCCAAAATACTATGCTGCCAGCCAATCCTTTAGTAACTAAAATTAAAGGTTTATTATAAAAAGAAACAAAGTATAAGAGAAATGTTAAAGGATTAAAGCAGATACATACAAATAATTTAAAAGTCCATATATATCAGTTTTCTAGTAAAATTGTGAAGTTTGCAGGCTTGTATAATCTCTCTGGTGTACATCCAGTACCTGGATGGGTCTCAGTCCTTTGTTTCACAGGTTCAGTTCAGTTGTAGATGTGTTGATCCAGAGATAGACGACAGACTAAAGACTGAAAGACAAAATGGACCCCTGAAAAGCAGTCTTTTATGTCCTTTGGCCTGTTCCATGCCGCTTGTGGAATTTTACAGGAACCAAAATGGAGTCCAGAGTCACATGAGTAAGTCCTGGTGACTCATCAGGTATATCCCTGGCTTCTCCCTCTGGGCCTCTTATACCTGTGAATTTCTTAATGGGCCATTAAGCAGGTTATTGCTGCAGCCATCCTGTCTGGGATGTGGCCCAGACATAGCACAATTTGAAATACAGATATACCAAACCTATCCATTACACATAAAACACACGAACAATAAACATTATCATCTTACTTAGCACATTATAGCCTTTTTAACAGTACCCAACATAGCATATCTCTCATGAATTACTATGATTTTGACATATTGATGTTAAATAATATAAATGCCCTCCCTCCCACCCCACCCCACCACACCCCACCCCGTTCAGCCAGTGTGACAGAGTGCGCCATATGTCTTCCACCATGGCTATGCAGCAATCCCTTCTTTGGAGAGAGGGATGGTGGTACCCATGCCATTTTTATTAATGTTAATTTCCACAGAGCTATCTGCTCAGAAACCTGCGTTGTCCCAAGAGCTCCTTCCTCACTCCTACAGTGTAAATTGAAGAAGCATTGGGTTCAAAGTGTGTGGTGGTTTTTTTAGTACAAATTCTCAAAAAATGGAAAAATTCCTCCAGATGACTTAATGGCAAACTTAGTAGCATTGACCAGACTAGTATATGAAGGTTCAATCTGAAGTGAATTTATAAGGCATCTTGAAACTTTTTTCCTAATGAAAGAATTTATAATGGAAAGGATGACAAACTTCTCATACTAGCCATTTCTGCCTAACTGTTCAAGAATTCATTTTAGTTTCTGAATGATCACTAGATAAAGTCTGCTCTCTTCTGATGCTGAGTATGTGGCTTACTGTTAATGAAATACTGTGGCTGCTCCATTGCTAATGCTACTAGGGTCATAAAGCAGCCTTTGGTTTAATTCATAAAACACTACTGTGTAAACTGGAATTTAGTCATGCTCCTGGAAGGATCATTCTGAATGTTAGTCCTGCATTCTGTGGATAAACATAACCTACTTACACTTTCTCTTTATTGTAAGCATTCTAAAACATTTTTAAAAATAGCTGAGAATTACCCAGTACAGCCTTTCTGTCAAATGAATGGGATTTTTCCTCTTCAGGATTGCACATGTGTCTGTACAGACATTTGCAAAGAACACTGCTCATGCTCTAGTTTTATTCTGTCAAATAAGATTAAGGCTGTTTGATGTCTGTGGAAATGCAGTGATACCCCCAAGAGAGGGAAAAGGGGAGACAATGCATTTAAGCAAGGAAAAGCCAACTGTTACATATAACTAATTTTTGTGTGCCTGAAAAAATTGTGCATTAACACAATTCTTTCCTCTGCCCTGTGTGTGTGTGAGAAATCCCAGTAATGCAGTTTCCTCATTCTAGGGGCTAAATCAGTAACATTTGCAGTTATGGGGAGATTGCTAAGTGTAACCTAATAGGACTACTTACAGATCTTTTTTTTCTTTTTCAGGAGAGGAGTGGGTGGTTGAGTCTTTTAAAACAGATTTTAATTCTGCCCCTTATCCTTGGTCTTCTAAGACTTTTAATTAAGAAGTGAAGGCTAGATGATATCTTAGTGCCTATCAGTATTGCTTCAGAGCATCTGAAGCACTGATTACAAAAAAAGAACCTTTGTTTTCAACTATAAATTTCTCTATATTTTGTTTTTTAACTTGGAGCATTTTAAGGTACAATAGTATAAGAGAATTCTCTCTGATATCATCCTCTAAACAAGAGTTTTAATTCAGTGCATTTGGGCAATCAAAAATTTAAAAAACCCAATCTTTTTTATGAGCAATTTTCCCAGTTTCCCTTGTCTGGTAGGGAAATGTCCTTATTTTTCATAATGGAATATTGTGGCACAGAGATGCTCAGAGACTTGTTCGATGTCTCACAGGAAATCTCTAGTAGAGCTGGGAATAGAAGACTAGGAGTTGAGTAATCTTGTGATACAAACTATGAATGCATTTATCCACGGTGCTTCCTTATCTTATATATTTTGCAGCAGAAACTAAATGAGGAAACAATCAACTGTACCTTACTAATATTTCTGTTGTTGTTTTTTAAGATACCTGTCAAGTAGCAGGAGCTAACAATGCTAACTTCACTTGCAATACCAGCAACAAATCTTCTCTCTCCAACTACCTCTATGTCTTCATCCTGGCACAGCTGCTACTGGGAGTAGGAGGAACTCCCTTGTACACTTTGGGGACAGCCTTCATTGATGATAGTGTCCCAAAACACAAATCTTCTCTCTACATAGGTAATATTATTTTAAAATTTAAACTAGTAGCAAATAATTGCTGAATGAACACTTTATAAGTATGCTAATTAAAAAGAATCTGATTGTAGAAAGTGATCATAAATGTAAACACAACACTTCTCATTAGGGAAAAGTAATAGATTTACTAGTTTACTGCTTATTTACAGTGAAATTGTTTCTGCAGTGGTTGCTGTAATGGTTGGCATGTAGATATTTTAGAAACAGACAAGGCTATGCTTATTGTCACAGCAGGCTGGAAATTTGTTATATGGCTATTTTATTTGTTTAATAGGGCTAGGGTCAGGACAAACCCCAGAGTATCTTGAACACTTCATCCAACCTTTTATTTTCATATATAACCAAGTGGATAAGATGAGAAAGTGAGGTGTTAACATAATTTAATCTTAAACAGTTTAATATGGTCTGTAGCTAAAACTGGCATCTGCTCTGAAATAGAAAAGTCAGGAGCTGAAAAATGTCAATTCAGCAGCCACTTCCTACTGTATTATTTAATGGCTGTACCGTATTCCCTTGTGGGTATTTGGTCAGTGTGGGAAGTAGTGCATCACATGAACATAACACATTCTACAGATGGGTATTTAGGTGAAGGTTCTACATGGTGATTACAGCAAGGCAGGAATTCACTTCAGGCATAGAACAAAGACATTGTTTACTCACACTTTGTGTTCACTATCCTCCCTTTAGAAATATCTCATGTCTAGTGTTTTGGGGCTCTGGTTGGTGAATCACAATGCTATATGAATTGCTCTGATATACCACTTCTTGTGCAGTTACTGGTTTTACTGTTTCTAGTTTTTCTCCAGATCAAGGGTGTCTTCAGCATGGGTTCATGGTTTCAAATTTACCCACATAAATCATGAAACTAATGTACCAAACATACACTTCTCCCAGCCCAGTGTGGAGGAGAAGCCCAGGGGTAGGAGAGGAGGCTAGAGAGCAACACTGCCCTGCACTCACCCTCCACACACCTGGCTCTTGTCCCCCAGGGCTGGACCCAAATCCTGGTTCCAGGCATTGCGACCTGGTGCACTGGGTCATAGTGTCACTCACCTTTGACCTAACCTGACCTCTCCTTGTCATGACAGAGGAGTGGCCAGGCCAAACTTGAGTGGTGCTATGACCTGTACACCAGATCACAATGCCACTTACTCAAATTTGGCCCAGCCACCCTTCCATTATGATGAAGGGACGGTAGGACCAAACCTGTGTGGCAATATGACCCCATGTGCCAGGTTCCAATGCCCAGAGCAGGGAGTTTGGCTTAGTCCTGCAGGATTGGAGCTGCCGCTACAGGGTGAATAAAAGGTAATCTCACTATCCAGGCCCTCCATTTTCCCTTTTAATTGGGCTAGGTTTAGGATTGTGGCACCTGGGTGGGGGTGCTTCTGTGGGTGGCTGGTGCCCCCTCAGCAGTTTAAGGTAATGCACCCTTTGAATCAGGAGAGTAAATCTGCTCCAGAAAATACGCTGTGATGATGCAATTCACATGCTTTTTCTCTCTCTGTTTTCCATTGGCACATACCTTCCTCTACAATTACCTAAAGAATTCATTCATTCACCATATTTTACCTGTGCATTCAGCAATCACTTCCTCCCTGAGTTTAATAAAGGAGTACATTAATTGTGTTGGAAAATTTGTCCTTGGCTAAGATTTTAAGCTTCTCTTAATAATCTGCTACAGGACAATTCATGTAACTTAACCTTAATTAAATCTAAATAAAGTGTTTTGTTTCTATCCCCAAACTTCCATCCAGAATACTTAAAACTGTAACCCTTATCCCACTGGCTGTAGGCAAACCTTTGCAAATTATTTGATTTCCTTAAAACTAATCAGTCAGTCAATTAAGCTTATATTGAACCTTGACCTTTAAAGTGAAAATGGTTCAGAATTGTTGCTGCTTACGTAGCTATTCTAAAGAGTGGTTATGAGTACTCTATCTAATTCTGCTCTCTTTATTTTTTTGTCAGACCTATTGAAGTTATTGGACCACTCATGTGAGTTAAGGGGGATGAAATTTGAGCCACACTAGAATATTTAACAAGTCTCTGTAGAGCAGGGAAGTGTTGCAAAAATATTCTATAGTAGTTTATTTTAAAATCGAAAGAAAAAATACCTGCTCATTAAAACTCATCACTAGCTCTAAAATCAAATCTAAAGTACCAACAGTGTGTGTGAAGAGTTTGTGACAGGGATATAGACTTCAGATTAACACCCGGATTTGTAGAAGAAAAAAGAAATGTCATTTTAAAAAGCAGCTATTTTGACAACACAACAAAACTAGAAGGGAAATCTAGCAAGTGGTGAAGTAACTAGGTTACTCCTTCCATGTTTGAGCTGATAATTTATTATTGCCTACAGGGATGCATTAGTTTATTACAGTATGTCTGCAGGGTATTTTTGTTTTCTCTGACAAATTTAGGCCTGGTCTACACTAGGCCTTGTCTACACTACAAAAATTTGTCAACATAAGATATGTCGACTTTCAGCCACTGCTATAATTACAGTGCTGGCTGATGTCCACAATGCTATCCTTGGGTTGATGGAGTACGTCCTCACCAGGAGCACGGGGCAAGGGGTAGTGTGGGGAGCTGAGACACCCAGCTCTCAGCTCCCTGCTGGGAGCTTCTGGTCTCCCTGTGGGTTTACTCCCCACCCCCCAACTGCCCAGTACCAGCTGGGACAGCCACGTGTGATATTCTCCCATCCCTGAGTCCCAGCTGAGTGGCAACTGCTCACCTCCCACTTGGTCCGAGCACGCAGCTGGGAACCAGGCTCCAGCTGCCTGCCTCCCACCCAATCCTGGCATGCAGCTGGGAGTCAGGCAAAAGTAACCCATGTCCTGCCTGGTCCTGGCACACAGTTGGAAGCCAGGCAGCAGCTGCCTGCCTCTCCTGACACGCAGCCAGGAAATGGGTTGCAGCCTCCTGCATCCAGGCATGCAGTCAGGAGCTGGGCTCCAGCTGCCCATGTCCCGCATGGCCCCAGTGCACAGCCTGGAGATGAGCTACAGCCACCTGCATCCCAGCACACAGTCAGGAGCCGGGCTCCAGCCGCCTGCTTCCTGTCCAGTCCCAGCATGCAGCCGGAAGCCCAGCGGCAGCCACCCATATCCTGCCTGGTCCTGGCACACAGCTGGAAGCTGGGTGGCAGCCACCCACATTGCCCCACTCCCTGGTACCAGCTGGGAGCCGGGTCAGCTACTTCCTACATTGTCCCTTAGGTTGGTGGAAGTGCTCCTGCTGAGGATGCACTCCACTGATCCAAGGAGAGCAGTGTGAACATAAGCCACCGCTGTAATAGCAGTGGCTGAAAGTCGACATAGCTTATGTCAATACATTTTTGTAGTGTAGACAAGGCCTTATTGCGTGTGTTAGATTTTGTTTTTAAATTAGGGCACCTGTTTTTAGTTGAACTTTTGTTAGGTACAGAAAGTCCTCGGGCACAGGACACTCAAGCATGATATTTTTTTAGGTATTTACCATATATATTTTAAGAGTTAAGTTACATTCTTTCCTTTCCATTTGTACATTTTAAGCAAAACCAAAACAGCAAAACAAAAGTTGTCTGTTATGAATTTGAATTTGAAAGCAAGCTTTCTGCAAGCATCTGCTGACACTTTAGGATGTAGCCCAGCAATTATTAGGCAGGCAAAACTCCCCACCCCACACACCCAGAGTTTAGAGTTCCCATTCATGATCATGTTAATTTTTCCCTAAAATTTTATTCTATGTCTCCTGGATCTAAAGTCCCTAGAAACTTGGGAGGAAATCCTGGCCCCACTGAGGTCAATGGAAGTTTTGCAGTTGACTTCAGTATGGCCAGTATTTCATCCTTTAATCTAAGGAGATATTCAGATAGTGTTGAAGAGCCTAGGAACACAGTTCTACCCCAAACAAATTAAATCCAGAGATTTCAGCCTACAAGGAGGTTGCACAGCTGATCCTGATCACTGTTACAGCAAAATTGAAAACTTAATTATACAGAATTTTAGCAAAAGTCTTTTTCACATAATCAGTCTTTGTAGGCAAAATGCATGCAGTACTATAAATCTGCTATTGTGTAAAGTCAAAATTACTTTTATAGATTTGAAACTCTGTGGAGGAAGAGGAAAGCCTGAAATAATAGTTGTATGGAGTGTAGTTGTTGCCGTATTTGTCCCAGGTTATTAGAGAGACAATTTGGACCAATTTCTGTTGGTGAGAGAGAAACTTTTGAGCCACACATAGCTCTTCTTCAGGTCTGGGAAAGTTACTCTGAGTGTTAACAACAAAATTAAATGTGGAACAGATTGTTTAGCATAAGTAGTTAGCACATATTGTAAGGGACCATTCAAGGTTATAGGGAAAAAAACGGGGATAATAGGTTACAGGCATAATAGGTACATAATTGTACTTCTTAACTTTAATGACTATGTTAATGAGGCCAACCTACAACTCTTTGATGCCACTTACTATAAAGAACTCAAAGACCCGCACACCACAGTTTATACAGGAACTTAAGGATATAATCAGAGAAACTATACAAATTCATCCTCCACACACACACCCATACCTGACCCCCTCCCTGGGACTGTCTGCATGCTTCTGAAAACACACAAACAAGGAAACACAGGCAGACCCATCATATCTCTCTACAGCACTCTGACTAAAGGAATATCAGGATTCATAGAAACTGTCCTCAAACCACTCACAGTGTGAAGGGCCAGCTTCCTCCAGGACATAAGTGACTTCCTTCACAAACTCTGCAATATTAACAACCTTCCTCAGAATACCTTCCTTGCCACCATGGATGTCACTTCCTTTTACACTAACATCCCTCACAATGATGGCATAGCTGCCTGCCTCAAATATTTACAAGACAATGGGCAACCCTCAGATATCCACCCCAAACACATCGCCAAACTCCTCCATTTCATCCTCATCCCCAACAATTTTACATTTACCAACAAACACTTTGTCCAAGCCATGGGAACAGGTATGGGTAATTGGATGGCTCCCCAATATACCAACTTCTTCATGGGACACCATGAAGAATTATTTCTGGACAAATGCACCTGAAATCAATGATATTTTCATCCTCTGGACAGACAGTTTACATTCCCTCATAGTTTGATGGATGGGTAGAGATTGCTGAAATTGTGATGAAAATCTCTCTCTGGAGAGCTTCCATACTAGCATCAACTTCCTGGACACCACAATTAGCTTCAACAGTGGAACCTTACAGACCATCATATGCAAGAATCCCACGGATCACCACATGTACCTTCATTGATCCAATAACCACCCCAAACACACCAAGAAATCTGTTATCTATAGCCAGGCCCTCAGATACCATAGAATATGCTTTGAGGAGAAAATCTGGGATATATACTTGAACTCACTTAAAGTCGCCTTCACCAAACAAGGACACTCCATCAAAGACATAGATTACATCATGGAATGGGTCCCAAATACCCAGAAGTTGGTTCAATAAAATATTACCTCACCCATCTTGTCTCTTAAATAATAGCTATAAGAGATCATTATAAAGATATTCATAATATAATTGACAAGTGTGTATTTTGATTTCTATACATTTTTCAAAAATCATTGCACTGAAAGTATAAATGTGCTTCCCCCCCACCTCAAATGCCATGTAATATTTTTTATATTGTATTGTGTGTCTTATGAACCTTTCTTATTATCTGAAACAGGCATAATTTTTTCTTGAACCTGGCATTTTAGAGCTGTATATCCTGGCTAGACATGAAATGGTAATTTTTTTTTCTTTTTCTTTCTCTTTAGGAATTGGCTATGCTATGTCATTGCTGGGTCCTGCTCTTGGCTATGTACTGGGAGGGCAGCTGCTTAACATCTATATTGATGTCCCTCTAAAAACAAGGCAAGGCAGTGTTTTGCTTTTCTTCTGTTCATTCCACAGAGTGCTATTTTTATTGATCCCTTGTTCCTAATGGTAATCTACTAAAATCTTCGGCTACTTCATATGGCCTCATTGAATGGATTATGGATTTTGCCATGAAAAGAGAAATAGCTCAGCTCTGCTCATATAACCGCTCTTTTCTTCAGAGAATATAAGGTGGTGGTTGTTGTGAGCTATTTTTGTGAAACCCTCAGACCTGTTAGGAAACAATCTTGTCTTCCCTGATGAATTCCAAGAAATGAGACCTAAACTCTAATCTTTTCTGTAGGGGAAAGTTACTCTTTCATAATCAGGTGCATAAACCTAGTTCCAGTTTTTGGAGATGGTGGTTACCACTTCTTTTGTTCATCATCCTTGAAATAAGCTGAAACTTGCCTGTTCAGCACATGAACAGAGCCACAAAAATTTCAGACAAATTTTCTGTACAGAGACATCCTTTAGTGGTGATTTCAGGGTTGGAATCTCATTTCTTTCTGTATCAGTGGTTATGGTGCAGGATTTCCACAGTATCATTAGATAAGATAAAAATCTGTATGGGATATCATTCCTCAATTATTTTGGACATGAACTAACCACTAACTTCTTGAGATTATGAAGAACCCTCTCATATGGGCATGTCCTTGCATAATTTTTCAATACGGGGGGATTTCTTTGAAGAATCTATTAGTGCAATGCAATAGGAAACAGATAATCATTGGACTGATCCAATTTCCTACAGTCCTGATTTTGCAGAGTCATAGTTGCTCTTTGCTTTTCATTTTTCTGATGTTTAGTAACTTCAGTTATGCAACTTCAATGTGATAGAACTAGTACCTGATTCACATTTGACTTGTGTACAAGTGCACTGATAGTAAAGATATTCCGAATTGTTTGAATAGCATTAAAAATATGTATCGTGATCAGTAATGTGGTGGTGACACTGCACCCTGCCATGACCAGCTTTTTCATTTCTCCCTTGTTAGTCAGTCCAGTATATTCTGGTTCAAGGGCCTCCATTTTGACTTGGCTATATTTATGATATGCTAACTGAGTGCTTTATTGTACAAAAAATAAAACAATAGAATATAATAGGTCCAGAAAACAATGAGGAAAACGCATAGTACTGGGAGACTCTCTCTGTTCATAATTCTAATCCAACAAAATTGACTGAGTGCATAGTTTTTAAAGCCACAATAATTTGGGGCAATATACTGTGTTACTAGTATGCTATTTATATGATTATTAAATCTTCATTTTCCAAATTAATATCTTCTCTAGTACTGAGATTGATCCAGATGACCCACGTTGGCTTGGAGCTTGGTGGATAGCATTTCTCTTGTGCTGTTTCACAACATGGCTTCTGATAGTACCTTTTTCATGTTTTCCAAAGCACTTACCAGGTAAATGTTAATTGCTAACTAAGTTAGGAAGGGGATTGGGCTTGTGGCTAGAGCAGTGGACCGGGAATGGACACTCTGAGGGTCTGTTCCACTCACTTGGCTTACTGTGTGACCTTGAGCAATTAATTTAATTGTTCTGTGCTTTCAGTGTTCTACCATCTGTTAAACAGGCATCATATTTCATGGTGAGGGTATTAATTAAGCTTTATGTAACAGGTAAACAGTGAATCCTAGAAGGCTTCTTGGGCAGAATTAGAAGTGGGAGGACTGTTTTCAAAGGTTTAATGGATTGGAGGATCACTGAAAGTCTAGCTGAAATAGGATGAGGGCAAGGGAAACGGGAGGTGGTGACTAAAGTTTTCAAAAGAAAAGATGCCTCAAGTTAGGCTTCTAAGTTCATATGTAGGTGTTTAAATAAATGGCCTGACTTTCAGAGTGCTGAGCACCCAACAGCTCCTTCTGTCTCAACTATGATTCAGACTCAACCTACTGCCTTGCGGTGAGGCACTGATCGAATTCTCCTAGATCAGGCTTACTGTTCTCAGGAGCTTTTTAATTCCTTTTCTGCGAGCACAGATAGTATTACAAACAGGTCGGGCTCCTCCCAAAATACTTTAAAAAAATGTTTTGTCTGTGTGGGGAATGACAGAAAAAAGGAGTGAAGGAAGAGGAGAGTTATAAGTATGGGGGCAGAAAAGTCAAGTGAAATGGATGGGGTAAAATGGCCACGACTGGGTTCAGTGAGTCTGAAATTTCTTTTGATGGGCCTGATAACAACAATTCCTCTTACAGCAGAAACTTGAAGGTCAAGCATGATGTTCTCAGCAGAGCTCTGCTTTCCATAGTTATACATTATTGATCTGCATGCACTCTGCATCGCTGCATTGTCCAGTAAGATCTACATAATGTCTCCTCTCCTGGGAAATAGAGCATTTGTTGTAATACCACACTTTAATTAAAGAGAAATTTGTTACAGGCACTAAGTAACTCATATTCATTTTGTAAAATAAACTTGTTCTTCTGTAGGTACAGCAAAAGTACAATCTGAAAAAATTTCTGAAGCTCACCATGATGGAAGTGAGGCATTTGTTGAAGACAGGAATATTGGAAAAAGTTTTAAAGATTTTCCAGTGGCTCTTTTGGTAAGGTAAACAATAAAGTCAATGCAAGATTTTTAGACATTCTTTGCATATTAGTTAACATAATTTTGAGATACTGACCTACTCATAAATGTGAAAGAGCTAACTACTTCATAGAACATAGAAACTTATGTCCTTTTACATAGATGCTTGCATGGGAAATAATTCCAGTATTGTTTTGGGACAAGACTATAGGAATATATACTAGATAATGTCAAAAGTAGAAATGTTACATAGTGATCTTCTCTTTGTAGAATAGAGTATAATTTTAACCACAGTCAGGTGGTGTTCAGGGCACTTCCATCCTTTCAAAACATGGAATATTGACTGAGCTTCCAAGGCTGCCACTGAGCCACATATTCAAAGGATCTGGTTTACTCTGGGAGAAGGTTGGAATCTTTAAGTCATGTTTAGAAAATCTCACCCTGAAAACTTTCTTCCTCTGCAATGATTCTGGTTAAAAGAATTTGTCAGGAAGGACAGGCTGTCAACGGTTAAAAACAAAATCAAACTTCAGATGTTGGCTACAACAGAGCTTACGTGAACTATGACATACCTCCCCCTCATGGGAGAATCTGATGTCTAGCAATAAACCATGCAAAGATTTTCACAACACATGCAGATAGCAAACTGCCTCTGTGGTGCAAAGGCTCTTATCTAAAGGGGGTTAAAACAGCTGGAAGAGGGTTTTTTTGTCAGTAGTCAGACTTATATGAACCATCTCTATACCTCTGGTTACTTCATGAAACTAACTTCACACTGATGTGACTTCTAAGATTAGACTGACTATATTTTTCAAAGCATTACTCTTTCATCATACGTAGAGCAAACCTGGATTTGTGCCCATTCTGTTACAGATGTACAGCAACGAACAGAATTTAAATTATGAGATCTCTCTATAAATACAAATATGTATTTTGGATGTACTATGCTTTGGAGTTACCAAAAGTGTTGTTACTGTTCACTCTTGCTATTACTGCATCGTGAGGAATCTTTCCATTCTAATTGACCACTGGCTAATTCCTGACCACCTTACAGACTCGTATCTGAATCTTTTGTCCTCAACAGTGAAAACTGCAAATAGTTCGATTTTGGAAAACCGACTACTATTAATAATTTGTTTTGTGCAGATGTATAGTGTAATGGATCCATACTCTCCCACCCACTTTCTGTGCAGGGATGTGGATATATCTTTACAAATGTGTTAATGCTTTCCCCCTTTTGCTCAGAAAAGGAACTGGTAGAGGGAGTAGAGCAGGGATAGTATGTAGTATGCATGGGATTTAAGCAGCTTGTAGAAATAATGTTATCTGTATTCTCACAGCCTTCACATAATTCTAAATCTGTAATTCCTTTGCAGTCAATATCATTAGACGATATCATCAGATATGTAATTTCTCTTTTCTGAGACTAATACCTATGCCTTACCCTCTGACTCTGGACTGATTGAAATGTGACCTGGGAGAGAAAAAAGTTAATGTGTTTGAAGAGGTTAAATAAAAAATGGAACGAGTTAGACATCTTTTCTTCTATAATTCAAAGGGAATTTTTAAAGACAATTTCATAGAGCATCTCTCAATATTGCATTATTTGAAGAGATGGTGGATTTTTAAAAAATGCCATAGATAATGCTGTTGACTAGTTGCCTTTAGTAATCTTTAGTAAACAAAAAAAAGTTTGTCTTAGAAGGGCTTAGATTTCTGTGCAATATATGGTTCATTCTTGAGCTATATCTACGCTTCAAATTTTACAGCTGCACAGATGCACCACTGTAGCACTTCTCCCATCAGCATAGGTTCTTCACCTCCATGACAGGTAGTAGCTAGATTGATGGAAATATTCTGTCTACCTGGGGACTTAGGTTGGCTTAACAATGCCACTCAAGGGTATGGATTTTTCATACCCCCGACTGATGTAGTTAAACCAACCAAATTTTCTAGATCAAGCGTAGGTAAACTCACATTTTATAAAGTAATTGACTAGCTGTTTAGTCCTGTGGGCCCCCATAGAGTCTTCCAACATCATAAAAACCTCTGCTTGTATTCTTATGTAAGTGGGCTATAGGAAATCTTAATAGTCTGTGCAATCAGAAGTGCACCTTACTTCTAATGCAGCTGCAGAAAAGACTTGCATTTACAACTACCAGAGCAATGATCTAAACATGGGCTTGATGTAAGCCAGGAGTTCTAAGGGAATCTTATTCCTAGCCAAGTTCAAATTATAGTAGTGAGTGTATTTACCATAATATACTGGCAACATTGTTTGTAAAATCCACTGTGATTCTGAATGATCTGATGCACTGAGAGCATCGGGAGTCTTCTGTGTACTATAATTCCACTTAAAAAGTTCATTTAAAAAAGTTCAGTTACTGAAAGAACTTGAGTTGTTCTTTGAGTAACTGCACTCATTTATGGTAGCCCCAACTACCACTCAGTTCCTTTGAACTGCTGCAGGCAGTGAGTTGGAACAACATAGTGTTCAGATGTAGGAACCGCATTATTTAGTAATTGAACTTACTTACTAATTAAACTGATAATTGATCATTCTTTTTTTATGGTTAGGAGTCAGTGTTCCTGTTACTGTTTCATTTAGCTTGTAGGTGGTAGATTAGAGAGACAGAGAGGAGCAGCACAGTTTATAGTATATCTCTGGGGTTCAAGCCATGTCCCTACTCAGGAGGGCTTATTCCTCTGACTGACACCCATAACAAATATCTTTACTGTCTGCATGAGAAATATATCATTGCTAAGTGAGTGATTTGCAAATTCTTCAAGAATCACTCACCAAAGGAACGGTAGTCATGAGAGCTGTCTTGTACTCAGGTAACAGACCTAATAATAGAGGATTCTTCTTTCATAACTCATCCATCCAATGCTCTTGTCACCAGAGATGTGACTCCTGATTCAGGAGCAGTTAAGAAGACAAAAGGAATTAAGAAAAATCCATCAAAGCAGTCAGGGATCCTTGCTGTCTGAGGACTGAGTGGCTCAGTCTATGCACAGTTATTGTAGCTGGGTTGTCTGTGCCATGATGTTAGAGAGACAGGGTGGGTGAGGTAATATCTTTTATTGGATCAACTTCTGTTGATGAGAAAGAGACCTTGTCCTTTTCCTGGTACTGAGCCATGTTTCCAGGGCTAGGACTCATTCGTGCCAAGCTTCTCTTCAGAAGAGCTGTTGCAGCCGGTGAGAGAAACAAGCCGGACATGGGCAGAGGGTGCCAAATTGTAGCAGAAAGCCAGGGCAGATGCCTTCTCTTTGTCTTTGACAAGGAGATCTTTAGGGGACAATATCAGCTACCTTATTCCTCTTCAGCACCAGCTTTAGCAATGCTGTTCCCCATAGCACTGGAGCACTCAGGATTGTCTTCAGCTGTGACTCCTTTGTTAGCATCAGTGTCTTTGATCCTGCTCTGCACTGGCTGGATAAGCTTCAAAGGACAAGCTTCAAAGCAGAAAGAGGTAACTACAGTATCTTCAATGAAGGAAACTTTTACAACTGAATTTGATCTCCAAAAGGTTCTTTTGCACCTTCACCAGACATCAGAATCACACCAGAACCTGATTCGCCTATCCTGGAGGTTTCTCCAGTCTTGATGCCAGACATATCCCTTCCACAAAAAGACACAAGGTTACTTGTAATTAAAATATATTTTAACCAACATATGAATGCAATTAAGGATATTAGTCCCATGCAGAATCTTCAGTCTTCTGTCATGGCTTTCATGTTAGATACTTATTTATCCAAAGACTCTGACGCCTCTTCAGTCTCTGCCAGGAGTTCTCAAAACAAAACAAAATTCTATTGACAGAAAGAAAATAATCTGAAGAGGAATATGGGGAAGGATCTCTTAATAGATCTGAGGATACTAATTATCACAATTCTCCTTGGTTTCTTCCAAACTGGCTAAATGCCCCCTTCCCATATGGACCACAACCATGGCCTTTAAGCCTTCATGGAGCACAGTTTTCACAAAAAGTTGTTCCACAATATACAGGTTCTATACATAAGTCATCTGTTGCAAATTTTCATGATTCTTATCATTGTGCTTGTCAAGATTAAGAAATGGAGGAGCAACAAATTGTAAGTGATGGTGAAGTACCTGCCTCTCAAGAGAGTCTTCCCAATCTTCCACTTAGTCTTTCTCCATTGACTGAAATAATTTCAACTGATTATTTAAAAACCTGTGATGAATTATTGAAGCATATGGCAAAAACACAGGAAGTTCTTCTGAAGACCATTCAGGAGAAAGTGTATAAATTGTTTGATATTGTACAACCAATATCCCAAAGCAGGGTTGAATTACCTATTAATGAAGGGATGTTGGATCCATCAAAAGATCTTTGGGCTATTCCTGCTGTGGTGCAAACCTGCAGCCAAACCATGGCTGCTCAGCCTGAGCTCCAACAGAGCTGAGGTGAGTCACCACTCAGGCATGCAACAACTGACTTAGGCTTGGTCTACACTAGAGAGTTTTGTCGACAATAGTCAGGTTTTGTGGACAAAACAGTCCTGATGTACACACTACAATGATCCAGAACAGAACAGTTTTGTTGACAAAATAAAACAACCTAGATGAGAGGCATAGAGCCTTTTTTGGGAAAGTTTTAACAAAAAAGTTAAGTATAGACACTGCCCTTAGGTTATATCACTGAAAATATCTTCCCGATTATCCCAGAATGCCCATTGTGTGTGCTGCTCTAGTAAGCAGTTTGAGTTTGGCTGCCCTGTAGCCATCTGCCTTTCCCCTTTCAAAGCCCCAGGAAGTTTTCAAGTTAACTCACAATGGAGAGCTCACTCCACAGCAGCACCAAATGCAGTCCTGCCCTGCCTGCCCTAAACTACAGGGCAGGGGTGTAACTCCTGCTGTGCTGTGCAGAGCCTCCACCTCCCTCCCTGGCTGTGTCCCTCTCCTTCATCCTCTGAATCTGTTTCTGCTGAGGTGGGGTGGGGGACTGGGACACCAGCTGTGAGCTGTCTGTGCAGCAACTTCTGCCTCAGGATTGGTTGCTTCCAGCTGCTGCTGTCTTAACTTAGAGACAGTGATGTGTGCAGACACACTCACTGTTTCCCAGCACACACTGTCTGTCTGTCTCTGTCTGTGTCTCTCACACACACGCTCTCTCCCCTGGCTCCCCCCTCCCCCCAACCCCAACCACCCTGGCTTATGTGGGTTTCTTGTGTTTGTGATCAGCAATGTCAGTTTGCTTGACAGGGCAGTTTAAAAGCAGCTGTCAAACTAGTAGGATGCCCATGGAATTATGGGATTCAGAAACTTTCATCACGTGACACTGTGCCTGTCCCGTGAGGCATTGCAAACCTTTCCCAAAGCATCCTGCATGCAGTTGCACAGTGGGATAGCTACCTACAGTGCACTGCTCCCTGTATTGACAAAAGAGCTGATAGTGTGAATGCTCTCCACTGACAGAAGGAGACAGTGAAGACACGCAACAGCGATTTAATTACAGCAGTGGCTGTATGCTGGCAACACTTGTGTCAACAAAACTTTCTAGTGTAAACAAGGCCTTACTCTTCCGAAAGAGTCTGCAGTGACGCACTCAGGCATGAGGCAGCAATCTATCCCTGAGCTGAGTAAGAGTCTGATGACCCCCAGGCTCAGGTATTTCCCTAACCCTGCCAGAGCTGCAGATCAGTCTGTGCAACAGTATTATCCAGCCAGGAACCATCCTGCAAACTCAGTGTATCAGACTCTCAAGATTCCTGGCCTGTTCTTGATTCTGTTCCTGTTCCAACCTTGCCTGAGCCCTGTTCCCTACTCTGACCTTGCTCATGAACTGTTACTGACCTGCTCCAGCCTTGCCTCTGCTTCCTCCCTGGACCCAGTGCTGCTCTTGGCCTAGTCCTAACTCTACATCTGGCTTCGACCTCTTCCCCAATTACTAGGCCAGAATACTGGAAGGCAGCACCTGACACCTGCTTGAATTTCAGCTACTTCAAAAGGCACTGATGATAGATGCCAGGTACTATCCAAGGGTTATGAGCATTTTTCTACCCCTCTAGCTTCATCATTATTGGTTACTGTTGCTGCCAATGAGAGCTCTAAACAGTCAGGAAAGGTTACTGGTAAGAGAAAGAACCCAAGAGCCTGCATCTCTTTGGGGGAAAAAAGCTACACTTTCGCCTCCTATCAAGCTATTCTATCCAAATATGATAACCTACAATGGGATAGATTTTCAGATTTTAAGGACGAGTTACCATTCGCATTTAGAGATGAATTTAAAGATCTTTGTGAAGAGGGTCCACTGATTGCTAAAACCTCTGTTCAAGCTGAATTACATACTGCTGATTGCAGTATTTTGAGCATTGGTTAGAGGGATTGTGATGAGGTGCTCATCTTGGTTATTTGCATCAGGTTGACCGAGAGAGGTACAAGCAACCACTGGAAATTTACCATTAGAGAGGCATAATCTATTTAGTACTAAGACTGATGAGTCTCTGCATTCATCAAAAGACTCGAGACCCGCATTCAGATCACTTGGTTTATATATTACTATGCTTAAAAAGAAACAATTTTGTCTTCAGTCTTCATTCTCTAGATGTAAGAACATCCAATTTCCTCCTCCTCCTCACTGCCAGAGGCCTGCTGAACAATTCAGAAAGAGAAATTGGTTCCATTATCATCTTCTATAATTGATCAGTCGATTAAGGCAGAGACACATCAGATTTTATGCATTGGTTAAGGATCTTGGACTAATCTACAAGTATCTTTACACTTTTACTCCAGTGTAAAGATACTCCACTTTACACTCTTTACACTTTTACTCCAGTGTTTGGTTCCCATTCTATTTATTTCCAGGAAACTTGGGTGATAATCATCACAGATCAGTGGGTCCTTCAAGTAATCAAAGATGGTTGTGTCATTAATTTTCAATCCCTGCATCCCATCCGTTCTAGTCCCTTTTCAGGGATGAGAATGTTTTGTGGAAGGAGATAGATAATCTAATTCAATGCACCGTTGCTTTTTACAGAGCATCGTGTATGTGCCAATGAATTCTTTGATGGTGGCTGAGTCTGATGCGTGAGTGATAATCCTGTCCACAGGTAGGGAACACCCATACACTAGTATTAGCAATGCTCTGAATCTGAGAGGCAGATTCTTTCCTCTTCTGATGCTAGTCATCACAAAGCTTGATCCAGTCTGCCTTGTAATGCCTCACTCCATCTACAGCTGACTCTGCCAACAACAGTGGCGTTCTGCACTCCTTTCCCAATCATCCAAGGAGAAGTCGTCCCAACAGCACAAAATTGTTTGAGGCTTCTGGGACATATGGCCTTTTATATTTACATGGTCCAGCATATCAGACTGAGCCCCAGAACTCTGCAGGATTGGCTGGCATCTGTTTACTCACCAAGCCCCCATCAGCTTGACTTAGTGGTGTAGGTGTTCTATTTGTCTGCCTGCAACTGATGCTCATGCTAGTGACAGATGTGTTTGCTTGGTCTGGGGAACCCACCTGATTTCTACATATGCAGGGTTTATGGTACTCAGAAGACTTAGCTTTACACATTAGTGTCAGAGAACTGAAAGCTGCCAGAGTGGTACACCAAGTATTTCTATTGCAGATCAGGTGAACCAGCCTATTCATCCACAGAGACAACATGGCAGCAATGTTCTAACTCAGCAAGCAGGGGGAATCCACTGTTCTCCACTCTGTCAACTCTACTCTGGGAGTTCTGTATTGCTAACTCAATAGATCTAGAAACATTTTACTGACTGGGGGTAAAAAAACAACCTGGCAGACTACCTGAGCAGATTGTTTGAGTCACCATGAGTTGTCTTTTCACCCACATGGGGTTAAATACATCTTCCAGCTGTGCGAGTTTCCCTAAATAGACATATTTACAACAAAGTCCAACAGAAAGTGTCAACAATTCTGCTTCCTATGAGGTTGTAACCTGGGTTCTGTGATAATTGCCCATGGTCAGGCAGGCTCTTATACACTTTCTCTCCAATCCTGCCCAATCACTGGGTACTACTTAAGGTGATACAGGACCAGGGCAGAGTCATACTTATAGCCCCAACATAGGCTAGAAGTATACAGACTAGCATCAATGCTTGTTCTCCATTCTGTTGTCCAGACTTATGGGTTCCCAATTTGAACCCCTGGCTGCCTGCTCTCTGCTGCATCTGTCAATGAAGGTGATATTTTCGGTGGCCATTACTTTGGCCAAAAGAGTTGAGGGATCTGTGTGCCTTAATGTTGGAACCTCCATGTATGAACTTTTTTAAGGAAAAGATTTACCTGTCTTCATCTGAAGTTTGTCCCAAAGGTGGTTTCATCTTTCCACATCAACCAGTCAATCCATTTGCCTGTATTCCACCTAAAACTGCATATGAGCAGGAAGGATAAACAAGGAAGAACATTTGGATGCTCTTCCCTGGTAAACAAGGAAGAACATTTAGATACTTTGGACATCATATGAGCTCTAGTGTTCCACCTGGATGGAACTGGCACTTCCATAAATTCTTCCAGTTATTTGTAGCAGTAGCGGACAGAATAAGAGGACAATCAGTCTCCATCCAGAGAATTTCTTCCTGGATGTCATCTTGTATATGCGTGGCTAATATCATGCTCCCTATTAGAGTCACCAACTCATTCAAAAAGGTTGCAATCAGTCTCGGTGGCCTTTCTGGCATAGGTTCTAATGACAGACATTTGTAGAGTGGCAACCTGGTCCTCGATCCACATGTTTACCTCCCTCTTTCCCTTTGGCTCAAGACTCCAGAGACAAAGCTAAAGTTAGATGAGTTGTATTTCAATAAAGATTGGAGAACACTTTGATCCCATCTCCTGTTCCTATGGTTTGTAAGTCACAAGAGAGGAAAACAGTTATTAACTTGTTCAGTAACTGTTATTGTTTGAGAAGTGTTACACATGTCCATTCCACAAGCCACATTCCTATCCCTCTACGCTGGAGTTCTGGCAGGAAGGAACTGCAAGGGGCTAGGGTTGGCTCTGTTCTTTGTACCTGTACGCATTGGTGCATGGCAGCTGGGGGAGCTTGAGCAGCCCAATGGTACCAGTGAGGGAAAAAGTTTCAGTGGCTGTTTGCTGGGTTCACAGATACTAAGAGTGCAATGGACATATGCAATACATCTCAAAGGCCAACAATCACTGAACAGGTTAGTAACTATTTTTTTCTCACTCTTTCTCTGTCTCCATGACTATTCATTGTCATTATGAATGACCATTAATTGCCACTATGAATGAGAGGCTCCTCCTCCACAAATCCCACAATTCTTTTTTTTGGCTGAAACTATTCAAAGAATAATTTTTGTGTTGACCAAAAATACACATTTTAATGAAGTAATTATCCGTCAAAAACTTCCAATAGCAACTTTATCATGAATTGTCACCATATTTTCCTATTCCTGTGATAGGTTGAAATAAATTTAATATAAATGCCTAGACAGCACCTTCACTTACCCAAGGAATTTACATTTATAATAGAATGAAACAGTGAGAGATTTCAGAATCAGTTTCATTCTATTATAAAAGTAAATTCCTTGGGTAAGCGTATGCGGAGGTGCAATGGAGCAGCAAGAAAAAGGGAAGACTGAGGGTATCTCTGGAGCTAACTCTTTGCTTTTCCCTAATCACTCATAAACTTTTGTTCCCAAACTTCACCCTGCAAGAGAATATAGTTGGAAATAAAAGGATGCAAAATAAGGGTGGAACTTGCTTTCTCTTGTTGTTTAGCCTTCCTGACAATCTGATCTTTTCCTTTGGGAGTCTGAGAAACAGCCTAATAGATAGAAATCATATCAATCGAATATCTAAAACTAGAATGGAGAATTCATGTGTACTGGAGAAAAATAATCCTTTATTGGAAATAACTTCTGATTAATCTATTTCAGTTGTAAAAGACAAAAGAAATGTGTGGAAAAAGTAGAAAATCATATTGAGAATTTCAGAACTTGTAATACTTTGGTTTAAAAGTCTTGGGTATCAACAAACTCTTAAAATGTTATTTTTAAACATACTGGAGTTTCAACTTTATTAAATAAATTCAGTAATAGCAATACTATATAGAAAAATGCTAAAAAGTATTTTTTCCACCCAGATACTGCTGAAGAATCCTGTGTTGATGTGTTTAATAGTAGCTGCTTCTACAGAAGCTTTAGTTGCCACTGGCTTTGCCACATTTCTGCCAAAATATATAGAAAATCAGTTTGGACAGTCATCTAGTTATTCAGCTACTCTAGGAGGTAAAGTGGTTTTCAATTTTTTTAACTCTTTAAATAAAAGTATCTTGTGCTATGTATAGCACTGCCTGTGTTAATTAGCTGGGAGAGGAGAGAAATTAATTTGGGATTGGTGTGAACTTGCAATTGTAGAGTTTCTGTAACATTTAATACATAAATATTTTTAGCAAAAATTGGCTTTTTCACTACAAAATGTCAGCTTCACAACCGTGGAGGACTATTTCCCACACCATTCCACTTGGTGATCTTGTCTACACTAGGAAAACTATCATCTGTAATTCACTAGTGGTGTAACTCGACCAGAAGAACTCCAGGTATTTTTTTCACTCATTGTAGGGTTAGGCAATATTGTGATAATTTGCACTAGTAATTTACTCTAATTGTGAGCTTACAGTAAAAAGTGAGTATAAGTTCATAAGATGTCACAATAAGCTGTAACAACAAATGTTGATGCAAAAAGCTGCAAGATAGACTAAATTAGTCCAAACACAAAGGTCAGCAGATCCTTAAGGACTGTGTTAAGATTATGCTTGATAAACAAGAAAAGTTTGGAACCAGAAATCAGTGAGTCAAAACGGGTGTGTCAGAAATTAAGCCTAACTGGTCACCAAAATAATGAGGGGATTGGCTATTCCAATCACAACTTTCTTTCTGGATCCTTCAAGAAAGACTTGGGTAGAAAAATTGGTTACTGGCATGAGCTTCACCCCCATTGTCTCCAGTGACCCTGGGCCATCTTCATCCTAATGCTGAAAGATGTCCTGACCAGATCAGTTTGGGGAGAGGGACTCAGATGATACTGCTACTTCCACTAGCTCTGGCTGAATCCTGACCACCACCTGCGCTGTGAGACTTTGTCTCTCCCACCTTCCCCAAAATGTGTCCTTTTTTCTTCCCTACTTTGTTCTTTCCTATCTCTCTCCATTTTACTTCTGTCTAATTAGAGTCTGGCTTAGCCAGCGAAGACTGCATATTTGGCAACAGTGCAAAGTCTCTGACCAGAAAGAAGCAGCTAAAAGCAATACACTAATAGCTTGATGCTGGCACAAGTTTGCACGGTCTTAGATCATGTGCCTTGCCTGTGTTTTTCCAGCTGTAAAGTTGCTCGTGAAAATCAATGAAAGACAGAAGCTGGGTTTTCTATCTTTACTATTCTTTTCTCTCCTTATTTGTGTGTGTTTAACTTTTTTTGTCTTCTACGAACTTGGACAGTGCCTGGGTTATGTTAACACCTTTTATTCCGCTTGATTCCATGCTGATTAGGCCTCATCTGGAGTGTTGTGTTCAGTTCTGGACACCACATTTCAGGAAAGAAGTGGACAAATTAGAGAGAGTCCAGAGAAGAGCAACAAAAATAATTAAAGTTCTAGAAAACATGGCCTGTGAGAGAAGGCTGAAAAAATTGGGTTTGTTTAGTCTGGAGAAGAGAAGACTGAGGGGGGACATAACAATTTTCAGGTACATAAAAGGTTATTACAAGGAGGAAGGGAAAAACTTGTTCTCCTTAACGTCTTAGGATAGGACAAGAAGCAATGATCTTAAATTATAGCAAGGGCAGTTTAAGTTGGATATTAGGAAAAACTTCCTAACATTCAAGGTAGCTAAGTACTGGAATAAATTGCCTCTAGAGGTTGTGGAATCTCCATCGTTACAAATTTTTAAGAGCAGGTTAGACAAATAGATGTTAGGAATGGTCTAGATAATGCTTGGTTACACCATAAGTTCAGGGCTCTGGACTAGATGACTTCTCGAGGTCTCTTCCAATCCTTCAATTCTATGATTCTATGGGCCCATATATTCCACCTAAATTAATACAACAGACAAAATAATAAAAATGTCTTGAGTCCTGTTGACATGAGTTTCTACCTTTGCTACCGCTGGTGAATACTATTTATGGTTTTCTTAGGATAGACTCAGCTAAAGTGTTAATCCATAGGAAACTTGATGATAATAATCTGAATGTCACCTGAAGTCTGTTTAACTTCAAAATTATTTTAGGTTAGAGGAGAAGGAAGGGCAATTGGGAATGTTGCTTGCATGAGCATCACTTTGATCCCCCTCCAGCTGCCCTTCATCCTGGCCTGGCTGCTCCATGACTCTTGTTATTGGCTCTCTCTCCTTCCATGGGACACTCATCTTCTATGCACTCAAGAGGAGAGTAGACATTTTTTTCTGCGATAGAAAATAGAAGTGGGATTGGTGTAGGGCTTATTATGGCACCACAATGATCTGTGTTAAATCTAGTTTTTAATACCAGTATGTTCATTAATGGCCTAGAAAAGGAAGTAGACAACATCTTAATGAAATGATATCAAAGTGGGAGGACTGAAACAATACATAAGAAACTGGGTATAAAGACTAGAAACAACTGGAAAATAAAAATGAGAATGTTGAGAAAAATACAAGTTAAAATATGCAATAAATTAATTCAAATCAGATATTCAGTTGTGTGGAGTGACCTGAAAAGCAAAGTGGTTGAAAGAGACCATTAGGTTTCTGATGTGCTGAGACCACTGCCTAATTATTAAGATTTTGTAGGCATTTCAGAAAAGGAGAGTTTTAAGGAGGTTTTTGAAGGAGGCTAATAGAGTGTTGCAGATGTTGAGGGGGAGCACTTTTTGAACACGAGGGGCAGCATGGGAGAAAGCACAAGGGTGTTTGTTTGAAAATTTAGCAAGTGTGTGATGGGATCATGGGCTGAACAGAGGTGAACTAGACCCTATTGTTGGTCAGTGAGCTACCCTACACCCAAAGTACTGCCCTTGGAGCCTTTCAGTCTGTTCCTTCTTTGATCACAATGAAAGAGTTCCTTGTAGGAGTTATACCTCTTCAGTTGTTGCTGTGATTCCACTTATTCCATTTAGCTGCAGGTATTCACTTCTATTCCTTCCATGCCATCCTGTCAGGTCTCATTCTTTTATTTCTTCTGGGTTTATTTTTAACTCAAGAAATTCCTTAGAAAATGGGATAGGGAGAATGTCTGATGAAGGCTTTGGAGGACCAAAAAGCCCAATATCTGCACATTGTTGGAACTCATTGAGGAAAATCTTGTACTTAAAGTAGCAATGGACTGAGGAAGGGAAGGTATGAGCTGACTGAGGGGTGTATTAAAAAAGTGAAAAATTTGGGTGTGTGAGGGAGTGCTATATTAATCTGATGTGTCTACCACACAGTCTAGGATTAGGCCATGTCTTTGGCAATAAGAAATTTGAAGCAACAGCTGAATAATGAGAGGCCACAGATGTATGCATCTAAAAGTAAAGAGAATCATTTAAGTTATTTTTAGTGAGAGCTATTACTGTAGTTTATTCGTGCCTTTTAAAATTCCAGTAATATAGTTTGAAAATGAAAACAACTCAGGATACACCCTGATAATTTGTTTTTTTAATTATGAAATTACTCTAAATTGCATAAATATGTCTTGCATTTTTGTGTAATTGCTGGTGTCTTGTTTTCCTCTAGGGCTTGTATTAATTCCAGGAGCAGCACTAGGCCAAATCATAAGTGGCATCTTGGTTTCCAAGTACAAACTGGATTGCAAAAATATAATCAAGTTCATGTTAGGCACTTGCTCAGTGGCACTAATATTAAACACAGTGTTTATATTGGCTAAATGCGGGAATGAACCATTCGCAGGTGTCTCTGAAACATATAATGGGTAAATATATTTTAATGTACTCTTGGGCTTGGTAAGAATGTTCAAAACGAGTAAACTGTTTTATAGTGCATACAAATACTTTTGAAATTGTCTTGTTTCATTTTCTTAATGCATGACAAAGTTGAGAATCCTCTCCATAGTTGAGTCCTGCTAGCAGCAGATGAAAACAGGAAAAATTCAAGTTCTTGTGATGTTATATGTCCTGTAAAAGGGTCTGGCAGGCTGATCTGACTCAGCTGTTATTTCTCTGCCTCTTGTAGATGTGTGCAGCTTCAGTCGTTGCTTAGGGGTCTGTGTTTTTTGGGGGAAAGTTTTTCCCTCTACCCACTTCAATTTTTGTCAGTGGTTGGTTGGTTAATTTGTGCAGGATCCTTTCTTGGTAGAGATTCCCATCCCTTGCTCTTTCGTTGAGGCACATTGAGGGATGGGCCAGAGGTTGAAGTCCTAACTTTGCTGCTTGGACTTAGAGTGATCTGGAACTAGTAGACCTCCAGTTCTGTTGCATTCCATTCTTTCTTAAGGTCTTGAGGCTTCAGCTCTCCGAGTAGAGAGAGACTTAGCCCTGTAGATTTAGCTTTCCATGCAAACCTGCTTCTTAGCTGAAAGGCATTTTGAACACAACAACTTACCTGGTAAATTGGCTTGTTTTAGATGGAGTAAGGTAGCTCCTCCTGTCAATCATTTATGTCAGTCATGCAAAGGGCTGGCCTGTATGGATAAAGAGCATAAGCTGCATTGGTGGTGTCTTTTTGGAGAGCAAGCAAGACCTAGCTGCTGACAATCTAGACAAGTGTGGTTTGCTCACTTGGGGTATATCTACACAGCTCACAGGAGGAAGCATGCCAACCAGATTGACAAACTTGGGCTAGCATGGCTCATATTACTGGTCTAAAAATATCTGTGTAGACAGCACTTCAAAGTTGCAGCTTGGACTCCAAAGTCCACCCCCTTCCTTGGCTTCAGAGCCCGAGCTTCAACCTGAACTGCAACTTAAAAGTGCTGTCTACACAGCTATTTTTAGAGCAACTAGCACAAGGCCTGCAAGCCCAAGTCTGTCAACCCTGGCAGGGAGGCTTGCTCACAGGGGCCATGTAGACATACTCTTGGTGTCACTTCCTTTGTGTGTCTCCCTTAGCTGTCTGGACTGCTTAATTGAGCCTTCCTGGCCCTGATTCAGGAATTTATTCATTTTTTAAAATGTCCATACCTGCTGTGCAGCTTAAAATTTTGCTTCTAATTTTATCAACTGTTTTTCTTTAGTTTGGGTGCATCAATGAAACATGATCTTTTGGGTCAGATGCTTGTTTTCACTCATTCTTTTATTCTTGCATAACCTCTGTTGGATACTGACATGTATTATTGTCGATTAAAAAGTCCTGATACTAGAATACTTATTTTATTCAAATTAAATGAGCTACCTTTTCCCTATCTAAATTAGGCAAAAATCTCACGTACAAGGATAGAAATGTAGTCTGAAAGTGGCCAGATTATGGCTTTGTCTGAAAAATAAAAAATATGGAGGAAAAAGGATCAGTCAGAACAGTGTTACAACATTAAAAAATACATAAAGTAATATTTTAAACTTACTTCCAGAACAGTGAATTCCAGAGAGTGTATTCCTAGGAATTGTTTTAAGTTCCAGTGGGTAAGTAAATCTGCACAGGTAGATAGTGATAGCAGTATTTTAGTACACTTTTAAATCCTGGTGGTTGCTTATTATTACAGTAGTGCTTAGATGCTGCCCCATTATACTACAAACACAGTATTAAATAACAGCTCCTGCCCTGAAGAACTTTCATACTGAGTAGATTAGACTGACTGTGCCCCTGTTTGGTTGCAGTAGAACAGAGGTAGAGTGACTTAGCAATGTGGAGTCCCCCTCAGGTGTCTTGTGCCGTGGACTACACCAGCTGTCTTTGAAACTTTCAATTAGTCTGATTCTATGCTTGTATCTGTAAGGAATCTGGTCTTTTCTGTTAATGGATTTTGATTTCTTGAGCAACATTAGCATTTCCATTTGACACCCAATCTCCATATTGCTCTTCTATAAGGGGAATCAGCTTGCCCTTAATATAGAAGAAATTTTGTTTTATTCCAGAACACCAGCATACATATGAATATTGGTATGTGCAGATGATTGAATGAAACAAAGAGAGAGGAAATGGTGTGCCCTAGAGTATTGGGCTACTTTGCTGCTAAGCAAAACATCTCAGAATGATCATTTTGATTATATCTACTTTATCTCTCATCATTGCTGCATTGGAATGTGAACAAGTTTAATAAATTCTATTATAGGATAAGGGAGACAAAAGTTATAGCTTACATTGCTGTACTTGAAAATTACTCAGTATTTTAATAGCCTTCTAACTTTTTATATTATAACTCTCTTTATAAAAGCATGACATATGATGCTTCAGAAGAATACTTTTAGTACTGTTGTTTTAATTTTGAATTAAGAATGCTCTTTTAAAAATGCAGTTATTAGATCAAAAAGCTATTTGTTTAATGAGAGATTTTCAAAGTCACGAATGGGACTTGAGAACATAAAAATGGCCCTACTGAGTCAGATCAATAGTCCATCTAGCCCAGTATCCTGTCTTCCAACAGTGGCTGATGCCAGATGTGTCAGAGGGAATGAACAGAACAAGGCAATCATTGAGTGATCCATCTCTGGGGGCCAGTCCCATCATCTGGCATTGAGATTTAGGAACACCTAGAGCATGGGTTGCACTCTCTGACCATCTTGGCTAATAGCATGGTGGACCTGTCCTGCATGAACTTATCTAATGCTTTATTGAACCCAGTTATAGTTTTGGCCTTCATCAACCCCTAGCAGTGAGTTCCACAGGTTGACTGCGTATTAAGCAAAGGAATACTTTGTTTGTTTTAAAATGGTTCCCTATTAATTTCATTGGATGACCCCTGGTTCTTATGTGAAACAGTAAATAACAGTTCCTTATTCACTTTCATCACACAAGTCATGATTTTATAGACTTCTGTCATATCCCCCCTTAGTTATCTCTTTTCTAAATTGAATAGTCCCAGTCTTTTTAATCTCTCCTAATATGGAAGCTGTTCCATACCCCTCATCATTTTGGACAGTCATCTCTGTACTTTTTCCAATTCTAATATATCTTTTTTGGGATCGGATTACCAGAACTTTGCAGAGTATTCCAGGTGTGACATATCATGGATTTATTTAGTGGCATTATGATATTTACTGTCATATTATCTATCCCTTTCCCAGTGGTTCCTAACATTCTGTTACCTTTTTTGAATGCCACTATCTATGATGGCTCCAAGATCTTTCTTGTGTGGTAACGGCTAATTTAGAACCTGTTATTTTGTATGCATAGTTGTATATGTAAGTGCATTTCTTTGCACTTGTCAACATTCAGATATTCAATGTTAGCTACTACAGTTTAAGTATGATAAACATAATTTCAGCTTGAAATGCTGCTTTCAACTTAAATACTCTACATATTTTTTGCTAGTTCTTAAAATATTTGGAATTGATACATGTTTTAAGTGAACTGGGTACAGAATATTGCAGCCACAGAGAGCAGCAGAGAACCCACTGCAGCAAGAAACAGCTTGTTCAAATGTTTGTGGCAATCTGCATATTGTACTGCTGATTATCTGAAAAAATGCTGTTTGATTAAAGAAGGTACCAGCATAGGGACCCTTTAAACATTCAGGCTTTCACAGAAAGCTCACATGGTAGTATAAAACATCATTTCTATCATTTAGGGTTTCAGAAGAGATTTAAATTATTCCTGTTTCATAAACAGATAAAAGACACACATTGCTGTGAGACAAGCAGAATAAAAAAAGAAAATATCAGTCATCCTGAAACTCAGACAACCTATCAGCAGCCAGTTATCCTGTCATGGAGTGACAGAGCTAGAGGCAACTCCAACTGTTTGAGGGGCTGCCAAAGAGCCAGATGGTGTTGTGGAAAATAACTTAGATGCTCTGGTACCCAGGGATTCTAGCTTCCATTTAAAGATAAGCATAAACATGAATGATATGCAGTGTGACTGGGTAAATGACTTCTCAATATTCCATTACCATTCCCCATTCTGTAATTTTAGAAAAGGGCTTAATATGTTATTAGAATAAAACAGTGACAAAATAGAACTTCTTTTTTTATTTAGACTGGCGCTTCCTTAATAATTACTTTTCTGCCTTTTGCTCTTGCTGCCATAAATTGAACTCTTTGGTGGCCTCAAGTGGCTCTAAACCAAGTATATATAAGTGAATATATATTCCCTACAATGTGCATGAAATAGGTGTTTGTGTCCTAAATGGTTAGCCACTTCTTATATGTGAAGGAACATCCAGGGACACTGTCATGCAAGTGTAAAATGTGGACAGTAAAGAACATCAGAAATTGTAGCACAAGTTGGAAACACGTAGAGGAATTATTAACCTAGGATAAATATGCCTCATTCACTCTGTGAATTATCAGATGGAGTTTACTTCATATGAATTATTTTGGGGCATTTCTATGGCCAGAGGCATAATGAGGTCAGACTTGATTATCACAATGTGAGAATAATAGCAAAATAGTCTTCTGGCCTTGGAATCTATGAATCTATCTTTATTAGCATTCATGAGTTACAGTCAAAACTCTCTTTCACACACATAATAAGAAAATGACACAAAACATGGAACTTGACATGTAAGCTGTTTCAAGGTAGACACGATAATTAGATTCATAACTGAGTAAATCAGATACTTTCAGGACCCAGCCTAGTGAAATATTCATGGAGTTCTTTTTATCCATTAAAACATGAAATAAAACACACACATCATGAAATAATGGCCACCCACAAACTACAAAAGAAAAGTGTGAGAATAATATCAAAACATTTTCCAGCGTCTTACATGATTAAATACAAGGAACTGAAGCCAGCTCTCCCATATCGCAGACTAATGTTCTATCCACTGCACCATCCCATGACGCATACACTTTAGTGGCAGATATATAAGGCTGTTTGAAAAATTTTAACTCGCTTTTTCAGATCCTTTGATTCCTAAGTATAGAACCTTAATGCTGCATGAATTTACAGTAGATTTGAAGTTAATAGTTCTTTTGAGCACCTGTTTTTAAACTTTTCTATATTCACATAGATTTAAAGTAAAGAAGACCATTTTAGTAAGCCGACTTTCAATTTTTTCTTCACACAAGGCATTTTGCTGGCCTTGCTAAGATCTAAAAAGGAAAAGCCTAATTCAAAAGGAAAAGAGAATTTTGTTGAAAACTGTGAACATGTGAAACAGCACTATACTGGAAAACCTTTCATATCTTAACTCTATAGTATCTTTGTCTGCACTAAGTGAAGCGTTGTGGACAACAGGTGCAGCTGAACCATTGTGATAATGGTTAGCAGTAAGTCTAAAAAGCCATGCTCTCTTCAGCATCATTTGAGCAGCCATGGTTGAATCCTGCATAGTTGTTGCAATGATGCTGAAGACTACTTGACCTTATCATTGCCCATGGCTAACCTGTGTTTAGCACCATTTTGACTCATTTCTGGCATCCATTGGCTACAGATCATGTTCATCTTGTCCATCATTTTGATATGGTGCTGATATCATTTTGGGCTCACCAAGAAAACTTAATTAGTAGCTGTGGGGATTTTGTATGGTTGAACATGTCAAAATGCTTCATTTGGGAGTATGGATGGAACTAATACATTATGCATTCTCTGATCTATGATGATGATATCTAAGGAGCAAATCCTACCCAACATTCCCATCACCCCCTTGAACTTTTCAAGAGCATGAATGCGTCAAATCACTGCTGTTCTGCTGGTACTCTGAATGCTAGTTTCTGCATTGGAAAAACTGTATATTCTCAGTTTCTGTTTTGGAAAAGTTTTATATTCCCTATGATGATTGTTAGGATCAATCAGCTGGTTCCACCAGTCAAGCTTCCTTGGAAAAGTGGAGGATCAGCTGTGAAAGTTTTTCCCGCTTGTTTTAGTTGCATTAGAATTCATTTTAACCAAATAAATGTAATAGTCTTTTCCGTATGGGCCTGGATTTCTTCTTTAGTAGAAGCATTGCTAACTCAGTTTTCAATAAGTTTTTGAAAAGTTTAAGATATATCTGCAGAAAGTTCTTTCTATATAATTGTAAAGAACAAAGGCATGTTACCACTCAGCAAAATGACTGAATGCTTCTAGACATATAACTTTGATGTAGCATTCTATATGCAGTTTGAATGTTGTGCATAATAACTTCAGTTTATAGCTACCTGAACTGTCACTGGCAGGAGCCATGAATTGCCATTTTAAAGATATTAATTTATATATTTAAAGATTCTACTTCTAGGAAAACATAATAAAAATAGAAGTTTATAAACTGACCCAAATTTCTGCCAGTTGAAATTGGAGGGTGTTTAATGTATAGTTTGGGCACTAATATAGTGCCACTCACTTTACAGTATAGCTTAATTTTTAAGTTACTGATTTTGCAGCCTCCCTAATTTCAGTTCTCTAGTTGTGAAACAACTTATAATGCAAAATCTGTTTAATGTGCTGTTACCATGAGGAAATTCAAAGTCATTGACATCCAGCCCCACCCTTATGCATTGTGGAAAAGTCTTTCTAATTTATTTCTTATAACTTTAACAGTTTAATGTTATAGGACTGTGCATGAAGGTTACTTCAGCTATAGGTCTATAGTAACTTTGCCACACTGGAAGTGTGAGGATGAAACCTAGAATACATAGCTGTAGTACACTGAGTTAAAAAAAACTTTATCTATGGCCTGGTCTACACTTACCTTACGGATTTGGCGGCAGTCGACGGGAGATATGCAAGTGATGTAAAAAACTTGCGTATCTCCCATTGACTTCACTGCTTCTTTTCCACTCACCATCCACACTGTGCTGTGCCACTTATGTAGGTGGTTTTCCTACGTCGATTTCTGAGACACCAATTTGATGGCAGCGAATTTGCTGCCATCAGTATAGACGTAGCCTATGTTACCAGTTCCCAGAGCAGCTGTGCAGCTCTGGGACAGAGTTTAGGTGTTGTCTTGCCACTCTGCAGTTAGCATATGTAGCCTTCTTGGTGTTTGAACAATCCAGATGTCATCTGGCTATATAATAAAACAGCAGATATCTGAGAAATGGAGCATGAGTCAAACTTCATCAATCAGACTGAGTTAAAGGAACACAATCAACATGATACTTGGTCAATAAAATGGGCAGTATTTTATAATTGGCTTTTACTTATGGTAGCTATAAATGGTTTATATTTCACAAAATCATTTTCCACTTTATCTTTAAAATGTGTTTTTTGTTTTTGTTTTTTTTATCTGTTGCTATGTTACTGATTCACAAAAACAGCTGGGGAAACTGAATATACAGTGTATATAATAAAAGTTATTAGAAAAGTGTTCAGATGCACTGGGAATACAAACTAGAATTTTTCCCCTTAATATTTCAGTATAGCAATATTAGGGATTACAATAAGCATACATTTTTCACAGAGAAGTGTGATCTTTAAATTTGTAAAGATTAGTGAAGAATAAACATGCCATTACTGACTCATATTTCTATATTCTCTATTTTAAATTATTCTTAAACAGAGTTAATGAAATATATCAATTTGTTTACTCGTATCCCATTTAATCTTTACCTTACAGAACAGGCGAGTTACGGAACTTGACAGCACCATGTAATGCTAACTGCAACTGCATACGCTCCTTTTATTACCCCGTTTGTGGCAGAGATGAAGTCCAGTATTTTTCTCCCTGTTTTGCAGGATGTACATCTTTTACTGTTCAAAAAAGGAAAAAGGTATTTATAGGCTACATATCTTTAACAGGAAATAAATGTACAGTGTATCCTGTATCTTGTTTTCTTAGCAAAATTTGCATGCCATTTCAGTTATTAAATGTAAGATAATTGTTTCTATAACAGCAAAACAGGGAATCAGCATTAGCTTTTTAAAACATAATTCGTAGCTTAAAAAAAAACTCAAACAAAAACCCCTCTTTGTATGAGCCTATAAGTGGATATTCATGTCAGTGGAATGATGGGTCTCGATGTTACCTGTCTGCAGTGTTTTGTTGCAAATGTAGTTCTCTGTGACAATTTCAGCATTGCACTTATTCTGCAAAATGATAAATGGAGTATACAGAAGATGCTACTATTGGTAATTTTTAGTGCCCAAAACATGTGGCTTTAAGTGTACACCTGGATTTTGGGATTTACTTATGTACCTAGACGTTATTTTGCTGACATGTTGGATAATTTTTTTCTTTCTGAATCAGGCTCTAAATGCCGTCACTGAGAGATGAATTGTGTATTACAAGCACAGGATTACATGATATTGAATCATATACTTTAATATTCATTACTGCTGTTTTAGCAAACTTCATACCTGTATTATATTCCAATAAAATGGCTTCGTGAACTTTGATCAGGATGGATCAACTCATTTGAAATAATCTAAACTCCTTTATTTGGGGCTCAGATGATAATAGGACTCCAGATGTCTAGTTGAAAGAAGCATGTGCCTCCAGTCACTGTCAAACTGAAAAATGGATCCCTATCCATTATTATGCAATAAGGCCTGAAATGCTTCATTAGTTCGTGCAGGCTTGCTAGAATCAATACAATTCTAAAAGCTGCTGGCTTACTGTGCTAGAGTGCCAGAACAGTCTGGGAAGGTCGGGGCAATAACATTTTGCTTGTGCTGGATTCTTAAGAGTAATTATTTTGGGGCGCCCTAGAGAATAGAATTTCAAATGTCAAGGTGAGATGAGAGGAAGAGACTCAGGATTTCAGCAGAAGTGGCATTAAAGTTGTTTCCTTTAATAAGCAATGTTCCAGAAGTGGTACTGAACAGGTTTATAAACATGAAAGATGCAAGAAGAGGAGAGTTCAGAGTCAAGGAAATGCTTTGGTTCTAGCCAGAGAAGGCGAGTTTTAGGGAAGAGGTAGTTGTGCTGGTGCATGCTGCTCTTGATCCAAAGCACTTCAGAGCAGGACTTAACTCTCAAAACTTGTTGAGTTTCTTTCACTAAGTTCTTGTAGGACTCAGTTCTGTAGGTGGGTGCAGCTTAGGGTACGGGGACCATACAGTGCTTCAGTTCCTTCTGTACCAAAAGGATGACCGCAGGAGATGGCAGCTACCGTTAGCCATGTAGAAGTGTAAGAACAGCATGCAAGAGAAGGAAGGCAGCTGCTATGTGGAACTTTTAAGAACTTTTAAGTTCCATAGAAATGGAAACCTGCTCATGCTTGGTGAATAAACTCTGGATGGCAGTTGCCTTCTCCTGATATCCCCAGAGCAGTGCTTCAGGCCCTTCTGCCCCTAAATCTGAAGCAGGTCATTCTTGTCCACGCTGTTCTGAAATGAGAAGTATTGTCATCTTGCCATGTCCCCTCAGGGACAGTAAACTCTGCTTCTCTGGAAAAGCCTGAAAAAGGCACAGTGGGAGAAGGAAGGCAGAATAGCAGCTATTCAAGGTAAGCTAGAACACAGCAAGAAAATGGCCTTTTACATGGATTTACGTACCACAGAGAGAGACCATCTAACGTCTGGGTGAAAAGGTAAATTAGACAGGAATTTGCACAGCCACATCACTACATTATGCACAGGAATCTATGTGAGGTTCTAAGTATTCCTGTTGAAGGAATGTTAACCTCAATTTTTTTTGTAGAAAGGCTTTAAAAAAATCTGTAGTCTCTATTAAAATAAAGTACAACAAAAAACCACTACATTTGTTCACCTGATTCTAAAAATCTGATAGTTTACTGCTAATTACATCTTATTCTCCCAATACTTCATTAAATATTAGAATGTGCTTACTGAAGCACGAAGGTTGATGTGGATAGTTTAGCTGACTTCAAAGTGAGTAAGTTAATTGAGCCCACATGGAAGTTAATCATATTATTCCTTGATGCCAGTTCAAGGTTATCTGAATCTTTTCAGAGGTTTATGCCTGAGTTAGAGTGCCATCAGACGAGAACAAAACAGTTTTTATTATAGCATCAGAAAAGTAGCAGTGTGGGATATTTCTATTTCTTCTTATGTAGGTGCTGCTGGGACGCAGTGCTCTTATCTGTTTTTATTGTTTTTGTTGTGGGAAGAGGAAGGTTGGAATCTTGTATCCCTTCTGGCAAATGAAGCCATTTCTCTGAAGATAACAATGGTGTGTGCTAGCATAAGCAGAGGGTACTGTTGTAATGTTGCTAGTTATATAGCCTTGCTCACCAGTACCCTAAATACACTAGGGCTAGTACTGGTGAAACTGCACTAGTGGTGGTGAAAAGGTTGGCTAATGCAGAGATCACTTTTACAGTAGGTCAGCCTTCCAGCTTTTCATATGGTATTATAGTAGTCATATACTCATTCTAACTCATATTGAAAAGCTGTGTGAGTGATTTTACTGGAGGGTATGTCTTCAAGTTGTTATTTTTACTCTTGTATAATTCAAATGGACAAGAACTGTCATGAGGGGAAAGAGTGTCAAGTTTGGATTAAGGTTTATGTGACAGATGAAGCACTTGTTGGAAATCTTTGGCTGGAGAGGTTAATTTCAACTGCTCTTTGGATAAGTGACAAGCCTTGAGGCTGGAAGACCATGGTGACGACAGGGCTGGATCTAGTCTCATCTTCATAAAGTAGAAATTCTTTTGTTCTATACATCTGCTCTCCATTTTCTTCCAGAAGAAGAGTGTACAATGCTTTGTACATAATATATATTCTGTGTCTTACGGTTATGCTGTTACCACAGTGTGCTTTATTATAATTTCCACATTCTGTCAACTACTTCTTCCATCTATAGTCTGCTGTAATTTATGCAGCTTGTGGGCCAGGAAGCCATAACTGTATCTCATAAGAATCTCTTATCTCTTTAAGAACATAAGATCTCTTTAAGAACATAAGAATGGCCATACTGGGTCAGACCAATGGTCTGTTTAGCCCAGTATCCTGTCCTCCCACAGTGGCCAATGCCAGGTGCTTCAGAAGGAATGAATAGAACAGGTAATTATCAAGTGATCCATCCCGTCAGCCATTCCCAGCCTCTGGCAAACAGAAAGCTCCGCCTATCCTGGTTAATAGTCATTAATGGACCTATCCTTCATGAACATTTTCTAGTTCTTTTTTTGACCCCATTATAATCTTGGCCTTCACAACATCCTCTGGCAAGGATTTTGGCAGGTTGACTGTGTTTTCTGTGAAGAACTACTTCCTTTTGTTCATTTTAAACCTGCTGCCTAATAATTTCATTTGGTGGCCTGTAGTTTTTGTGTCATGAGAAGGAGTAAATAATACTTCCTTATTTACTTTCTCTATAACAGTCATGATTTTATAGACCTCTATCATATCTCCCCCTTAGTCGTCTCTTTTACAGCTGAAAAATCCCAGTTTTATTACTCTCCTCATATGGAAGCTTTTCCATATCCCTACTTTAGTTGCCCTTTTCTATATCTTTTCCAATTCTTATATATCTTTTTTTGAGTTGGGGTGACCAGATTTTCATGCAGTATTCAAGATGTGGCATACCATGTATTTATAAAGAGGCAATACGATATTTTCTTTCTTTAATCTATCCCTTTCCCAATGATTACCAACATTGTTAGCTTTTTTGACTGCTGCTGCACATTGAATGGATGTTTTCAGAGAACTATCCACAATGACTCAAAGATTTCTTTCTTGAGTGGTAATAGTGAATTTAGACCCCATCATTTTATATGTATAGTTAGGATTATGTTGTCCAATATGCATTACTTTGCATTTATCAAAAATTGAATGTCATCTGCCATTTTGTTGCCCAGTCCCCCAGTTTTGTGAGATCCCTTTGTAACTCTTTGCAGCCTGCTTTGGACTCAACTATCTTGAGTAGTTTTGTATCACCTGCAAATTTTGCCACCTCACTGTTTACCCCTTTTTCCAGATCATTTTATGAATATGTTGAACAGTACTTGTCATAGTATAAACCCCTGCAGGATACCAGTATTTACCTCTCTCTGTTCTGAAAACTGACAACTTATTTGTACCCTTTGTTTCCTATCTTTTAGCCAGTTACTGAGCCAGGAGAGTTCTTCCCTCTTATCCCATGACCCCTTACTTTGCTTAAGAGCCTTTGGTGAAGGATCTAAGTACACTATATCCACTGGATCACTCTTGTCCACATGCTTGTTGAGACCCCGAGAGGATTCTAGTAGATTGGTGAAGCATTACTTCCCTTTACAAAACCATGTTCGCTCTTCCCCCAACAGATCATATTCATCGGTGTGTCCAATAAGTTTGTTCTTTATTATAATTTCAACCAATTTGCTTGGTACTGAAGTTAGGCTTATTGACCTGTAATTACTGGGATTGCCTCTGCAGCCTTTTAAAAAAATCTCCTAGTAGCTCCACTCATTTCTGTTCTAAGGCTTTCACTAATTCTCTTACTTCCCTCAAATCCTTCAGTTTAGCTTATAATATAAACATATTTAATACAAATGTCATTCATCCCACCCAACTCTCCTCACAAAACAGAAAAGGGGAAGTGGGGAAATGCCTTTAAATTGCATATGCCAAATACACATACCCAGTATCTTTGCTTCTATATATTACCTTTCCCTCACCATCCCTCAATTCCACCCCTCCACCCTTTATGTATTTAGATTGCAAGTGATTTAGAGGATTTGCCTTTCTTCATTTCAGTCATGCACTTATGCCCACAAAGAGTGCTATATAAATAAGGTATAATACAGGACTGACCTCACTGGAATTTACCAACATCTTTCTGAAGAACAGGAGGCTATATAAAAAAGTTCATTCTACAGTTTCTAGTCACTTCTGTTGCTAATTAGTGGAGAATATGGAAGTCTAAACTGAGATTGAGAGATATGAAAGTAATCCAGAGAGTATTGTTCTTGAACAAGGATAGGATATTTAGATTAAGTTGAAACAGGACGAAAGGTGAAGGCACAACACTGGAGAAGAGGGTAGCCACTGCAATAATTCTATCCTTCGAGTGCCATGTTTGATATTATTGTTATCTTTAAAATACAGCGTGGAGGTACCCACCGCGATCAGTGACCCATTGCACTGGACACCTATATACACAGATTGTAAGAGACAGTTTCTGATTTACAATCTAAATAGAAAACACAAAATGTGGGGGAAGTTTTTGGCAGAACTGGGAAGTGCCTTAACCTAAGAGGTACCTTTTGAGAATTTTACTGATGTAATGATGAGGAGAGGTTTGACCAGGAATTCTATTTGGAGTATTAGTACTAAATTAGCCAATATTGACAGAACAAGTGGCTCTTTGATAATCTTGCTAGATAAAGTGTGTATATGTGCGAAACCTTCCAGATTATAGAAAGACAATTGTAATTTAGTAATAAGGGATGATTAAAGCAACTGTTCATTTAATTAGTCTATGAAGAAAAAGGATTATTTGGAAATTAAGACTAGCGCATGATCTGGTGTCCAGACAAAAAAAGCATTCAACCTTTCAGAACTTCGAATAACTTCATATTGCTAACTTGTAACAAGAGGGTATATTTATGGGAGTGCAGGCCTGTCATGATTTGGGTTGTTTATTCTGAGCTTTACTTTTTTTCTATAAAGTGCTTGAAATGGATTAATTGAAGGGACACCAGCAGAATACTCCACTTTTCATATTTTTGTTTTTTAACAGGAGTTTGTGTATCCATCATGTGTTCTCGGCTTACTTATTCTGTCTGAGGTTAAACTTAGTGCAAAATGAGGTGATGCTTAATTAATAGGCACTAATTTTTTAAAGGGGAAATTTAAATTTAAGTTAATCTAATGTAATAATCAGTCTGGTGAAAAAGGTTTATCATCTAAATACAGAATATCCCAAATGGGCTTCAGGAATAGCTACTGTTCAGGTAAAAAAAGACCTCTTTTGGTAGCTTGCCAGCTGAGAAGAAAAGTAAAAAAATAATTGGAAGAGAGAGTTATTCTTTACAATTGGAGGCATGTTGGTGAGCATAGTTATTTTCAAAATTATCATGAATAACCAAGCTAGCATGGCTGAAAACATCACAAAAGAAAGTAAGGGTTCATGAAATCATGTACTCTCCATGAAATAAGTGAGTATGTATAAGTTTGTGGATGTCTGATCACTAATTAATCTTCTATGTTAGTAAAATTTACAATTTTATGTATTTTGAAATAACTCTGTTTTCTGTGTGCATTACTTGTAGACTTACCACAACTGTTCCTGTGTTGGGATGCCAAAAAAATTACCTGATGCAGAAGATGTCCCCTTTGAGGCTCTGGCTGGGAAATGCCAAACACAATGCACATTCTTGCCTTTATTCCTGGGCTTTTTCTTTTTTGCTGTTGTTTTCACTTTTATGGCTGTTACTCCAACTACTGTGGCCATTCTCAGGTATTTTGTTTTCATATTTTTAATAACATATTCCTGGCTCCACAGCAGAATATTATCTTAGCATGGCAAGGATTCTCTGCTTCTTTCCCCAGACCTGAAGAAGAGCTCTGGGTAGCTGAAAAGCTTGTACCTTCTACCAACACAAGTTGGTCCAATAAAAGATATTATTTCACCTACATTATCTCTCTCAATGACAAGGAGGGTAACTATTCTGCCAACTTGCAAAACAAAGATTTTAAATTTTTTTTTACTGTTTTTTTTAAACAGGATCAGTTCCATAAATAAAATGAATAAGGAATTCCTGTCTGCTATCCCCTAGCCTCTAATAATCACAATGTAATGTACCTCTAGTTTTAGGCAGGGGGAGCCCTCTGAACATTAGAAGTTGAGAGTACTGTCATCTGTAGATTTTATACAGTTTCATAACATTTTTTCTCTTATAAAAATAGAAATAGCATCATTTCCACTTGGTGGCAGTACTTGTAGGACAAGATTCCTTTTTAAAGGGGCAGATCACAGTTTATCAATGAGAGAGGAAGGCTAAAGTGTTTGTTCTTACACCATCCATGATCTCATTTTTGATGAAGCACCTGGTTTTGCCTGCATTCCTGAGTCATGATTCAGTGCCACCTGGTGATGGGGCGCATGCCTGTCCTTGCCAGGAAAGGGTTAAGAGGGCCCTTGGAAAGGCAGCGAATAGGAAGGAGCTGTGTGGCAGCCAGTCAGGGCTCAGGATGCCAGTATATAAGGAGAGACAAAGCAGAGCAGATAGCGCCTCCTAGGAACTTGAAGGGGAAAGACTGGCAGTACCCTGGATAGAGCAGTGGCTGGCTGCTGGGAATCAGCAGAGCCAAAGTCCCTGAAGGAAAGGTAGAAAAGGTACTGTGGCTGCGGGTAAGAGGCCCAGGGAATGCTATGGAGGAGTTGGGGGAGATGCAGTGAAAGGTTGCTGCACCTACGGTCCCTGGGCTGGGACCTGGAGTAGTCCCCTGATTGCCATAGCACTGGTTGCAGGACTGCAGAGGGCACCATGGGAAGTGGTCTAGAATGGACTGCAGAATCCCCCTGGAAGGGGGGAGCACAGATTGTGACTCAAGCAGAGGGCCGAGTCACGAGAGTGAGGGTTGAGTGGAGACAGGCATGAGACGCTGCAGAAAGAGGCATCTGTGCAGCTCAAGGCTGATTCCCCAGATAACCAACAGGAGGTGCCACCGCTGGGAGTTGCACTATGCTACACACTTCCAACCCTCTCTTAACACAGCTAATATTCCCATCTGTATGTTACAAGCCAAGGCAGTATCCAGAATGCACCAGATAAGAGGAAGTGGAGTATTGGTACTGTTCCCTTCTAGCCCCTGATGCTGACAACATTCCATACCAGAAGCAAAAAGTGCACCCATGTGATCTGTGAAGCAACAGGACAAAAGGAATTTAGGAATTGTACTTGTGTACAGACCTCCAGTTGAAAACCTCATCAACTTCCTGGGTAAACCCTGAGAAATGTGGCCCAGTGTGGTAATAGAATCCTCAGATTACTTGTCTTCAATGATCTCAACCTTCACATGGACAATCTCAACAATACGGTAGGATATTGATTTCATGAGCTATAGAGAACCACTGGATTCTTTCAGGTAGTCTCTGACCTCATGCATAGCCATATGTGGTATGTATGTTGAATCCTATCTTCCACCAGGACTGCATATTGGATGTGTCACCAACATACCAGTCTTATGAACTGATCATCACCTCTTCCAGGCAGAGATCAAAGCCTTCTTTCCTTCCTTTCTTCCCATCAGGATAGAGCGCGATCAAAGCTGATTTGTCCCCAAAGACTTCTGAATTCCCTAGGTTTTAAACTCTCTTTAGAACAAGTAACCCAAACACAAGACCAAGATGTTGATAAGTTGGTCCAATAGTACAATCACCTGTTGTCCATTACCATCAATGCCTTGGCCTCCCCACTTCTTGCCGCACTGACCAAGAAGAATAGTTCACAGATGAGCTACTGTCAGTAAAGTGCACAGGCAGATACTTAGATCACCAATGGTACAAAAGATGCTCAGAATCCCTCTGCTAGCACCACAAACTCTACAGGACTACACCACTGCAATAAAGTCAGCAAAATGAACCTCCTTCTCACCTTCAATCAGCCCATGCTGATAATTGGGGCTATCTAGGGTTACCAGATGCCCTTTTATAGGGATAGTCCTGATATTTGGGGCTTTGTCTTATAGAGGTTTCTATTACTCCTTCATCCTACTTCCTATCCTGATTTTTCACACTTGCTATCTGGTCACCCTATGGCCAGCAAAGCTATTTTTCATATTGAACCAGCTAATCAACCTGGAATGCATAACCCAGACACCAGACCGAAGGATCAACCCCTGTGAAGAGCTGTCACCATGCTTCACTGATAAGATGGGGTTGAAGATGATGACATTCATGCTGTCCACCCTGTTAAGTGTAAAAACATGATTAACATCATCAAACCGGTGACCAAACGTTGACTGTCCTGATCAAAAGAGCAACAAAATATGCCTACCACTTCCAATGTAGAAGGCAGATTAGACCTGGAGTAGATCTGCCCATTGAATGTTGAAGGCCTCTCATGGTTTACAGGTGGCTACCTAGAGAAAATGCTGAAGATGACCAACACCAACATCCCCACCTTCCAGGCGATCTATGTCGCAAATGAACTAAAAAAGCTCATTGCTATAACATCAACGGCTATAAACTTACAGCCAGCAATTACCACCGAAATATGGGTTGGCAGACTACCTAAACAGGAGATCAATGAATATGTGGTCCAACCTCCTGCAGAGCACAAAGAAACAACTAGAATCGTTGTGTACATTGGCAAGCTTACCGTCATTAACATATATAAACCATCTGGTGCCCCGTGACCTCAATCAACTCTTCCAACTGTACAGGAATTATGCAGCAAACAACATTGCAAGCAAAAAATTGACATGCTGGACAAATGATCTGCTCCTCCTTTTTATGTGAAACATCACATCACTTTCCATTCTGCAAGATGGGGCAGAGGATACTGACCTGACCTGATACTTACCTCTAAAAATGATACATTTCCCCAATGCCAAATACTTTTGACCATTTTACTGTGCACTTAGTTGCCACTGCAAAGAATAACAAGCTCCAGGTACATAGGTTATCGTACACTCTTTGCTGGATTCCAGAGAGTCGAGCACCTCTGCAAATATGACAAGTTTAGGGACCCGTACATTGGAACACTGGTATAACTGGATGTAGCAAGATGGAAACAGTGGCTGTAGCAGACACGTGTGGAATCTGTTGAGACACCTGAAGACTGCAAATCCCACACATGCCATTAGGCCACAGTTGAAAGTCAATGCATTGCTGCTAAATTTTTGTGGACATCAAACCATCCAGTGGACAAACAGTATCACAAACAAGTCTGGCATCAACTCTGGCAGATGATGTACACATGTGCTCCACTGTCCGAATGCTCTGATCCATTCACATGTAAGGAGATTGATACAGTCATTGCAGTCATGAAACTGGGAAAATCAGCAGGAAAAGATGACATCTACCACAAGTTACTATATAACCTGGGTACATTGGCATGGAAATAGATGATGCAGCTTTTCACCAACATCCAGGAGACCAGTGAAATCTGCCACTTTTGGAGTGAAGCACTCCTAAAGCCTGGAAAATCTGCAGATGACCTTTCTAGTTATAGGCCAATCTCTTTCTTGAGCACCAACTACAAGGTGATGGAGCATATGATTCTGAACTGAATTGGACCCAGGGTGGATGCCAGACTACCCAATGGGCAAGCTGGTTGCTGTGACCTCGGTCCTCACTATAAATATCAAATCTGGATTCAAATGAAAATTCAAGACTGATACCACATTCATTGATCTGTCAGTGGCATATGACACAGTCTGAAAGCATAGACTGCTATTGAAACTGGCCAAAGTGATCCCTTGCATGCAGATTCACCATGCTGCTGAACACCATGCTAACAAAACTAGTCAATGCTTCCTCCAAAGAAGCACAACTATCAAGCTCATTGAAAAATGTGATAGTTGCTGAGTCCTCAAGAAGCAAACACTTGACCCTGAAGAACTTGCCAACTAATATCTGGTCTCCGATCTTCTTTTCCTGGGCAAAATAACTTATAAAATAGAAATCACCAAAGCTTTAACATGTACATCAGCCAATATCCAGGCTGTCTCACAACTAGGGCATGGATCACAGCACAGATACTGCTTAGTGATACTAAAAGTCTACATCCTCATGGTTGTGGACATATGTAAGATCTCTGTGTTTATGCTGCTGGACCTCTTTGTAGCCTTTGGCATAGTGGACTACAAAGTATGAGTACATGACATAGTAGGAAAAGATGGCTTAATACTACAATGGCTCTAATAATTTATTTTCAGCAGAATTCAGAAGTGGTGGGTAACTCTTCCTTCTTACAGGAGGCCCTCTCCTCTTGGTTCCTGCAGAGATTCATACTGTGCCACCTTTTAAAGTATCTACATGAAACTGCTATGAGGGAACTGGTTGACACTTAAAATTTCCATTTTATGGGAAATTTTGACATGTCAAAATTGGATTTTGATTCCATTCATTCCAACGTGGAACAAAAATAATTTTTCAAAATTTCCCACACAATTCTTACCATCGTTAAGAAACATTTCAAAGCCTTCCTTTGATATTTGATATTCCTTTGATATTTGATATTCCTTTGAATATCCCTCTTGTTCCCAAATCTCTGCCAAACTTATATTCTTCCTCCCCTATCCCAAGCAGACTTCTGACCCCATAATAGGAGATGTGCTAAAGACTCGTGGAAGTCTTCTGTGGAGTTTGTTGTTGCTATTGATTATTATGTGGAAGGTGTTCTGATTGTATGGTGATGAATAACAGTATAGAATTCTAAGATAGTATGTGCATGTTAACCACAACTTCGTTGTCTTGCGAGTCTCAGAAATTCAGATGATCTTTGATCCTGAACACACTCTGCTAGACAACTGCTAGTTTCCAAATCTATATATACACTTATAAATTGTGGGGCTTACCTTCCCATTGAAATGAGATTTCATTAATACCTTATTAAAGTAGCACTTCACTCATACAAAGCTACAATATGGATGTAAATAAAAGTCATAACATTTAGAGCATGATAATTGCATCCCTATTATACAATTTGTAACTCCTTATGGCCAAATTTAGTTCAGCATATTAAAGGTTTTACTTTTTTAAAACTCACAAGTTATTTAAAAAGCACACCAACTTATAGAGCAACTTCATATATCAGAAAAAGTACTATTGTAAAGCTGAAATGGTGACTAACACACCGCTCTGTAGTGTATTATCATGCTTCGTTGCACTGACCTTCTGTTCTTGGTGCTACAGTGTGAATTCATGTGGGAGTTACACTGACAATTTGATTGTGAGAAGATTCTAAATCTTGATCATGTTAGTCTGGAGGCAGAGAAGGGCAGCTGTTTTTTGATTGGGGAGGATAACGGGAAATTAATATTTTGAGTATGAGTCATCACGCTTTTCAAAAATTACTTGAGATTGCTCAAAGCCTGTCCCTTTCAGTTGTTGGTGATACAGATTTTACTGGGAGCTGGACTGTCAGCAGTAAGGTTCAACTAAATGGTTAAACTGTGCCAACAGAGAAAGCAAAGAATTGCTAAATGGGATGGGGTAGTCTGTCCCCTTAAAGGGTAGTGGTGTCTAGTGGTCAGCACATCCCATCACACAACGTGGCTCTTTTGTTTGCAGGTGTGTGCCAGATAAACAGCGTTCATTTGCTCTGGGAGTGCAGTCAGTCTTTCTGCGATTAGTAGGTAGGACATTTATTATCTTTTGCTTAAATACCTGTCCTAGCATAAAATGGGTAATTAGGAGACTTCCTTTTCAAATACTTACATTGAATAATTTTAAAGAAAATGTGTATGAATGAATTTGCTGCAGTCTCTCTAGCTGAAAGACCAGACCAAACTCAACTGGAAATAGCTTAAAAATCTTCATAGGAATTCAAATGTGATACTTTACTCATTTTTTAGCATTAATGCTGTCTTCTCTAAGAATATTTGCATTCTCTTAACAATAGCAACCCTCCTCCTCCCAAAACATGGCAAGTCCATTCTTTGAAAATTTTCAGGGATTTTAAGACTCCACCAATAAAAAATACTGTGGTTCTGTAACACTTAACTTGATGATATTGAGTTCCTTTAGTCATGTTGTCATTATCTAATTTAAAATTGATGAAAATGGTAGCACTGTAGAAGTTACAATTAAAATGGTAAAGAGTATATAAAACCTGCTGCAGTGTTTTTCGTTCTTATTTCTAATGGGCACACATACATTTTAGAAGTCTGGTAGGCAGATAATCTACCTAATTAGTTATTCATTTCCAAATACCTGTTCAATACTCTTTACTTTCTGTTTTCTTTATTAAATATGGGTTTTTTTGGTAACTGATGTGGATGTGGAAACAATAAGACACATATGCCAGAGTATGGTTAAATGCAGAGGCTGTATGTAACTTTTAAAAACTATTAACCAGCAAAAAAGTCTCAAATTATTAACAGGGTCATTTCAGTATAGAGGTTAACTAATGGCCCGAGCCCGGGCCTGCCTAGGGACCCTGTCAGGAAACTACTATCCCAACTCATTCATTTCATCCACAATGGAGAAAGGAAAGGTGAGATAAGGAGCCCTACCCTGCGTTGAGATAAGGAGGCATAGCTTCTTACCATGCAATGTCGTACTCAGGGCCTGTTGTAATAATTGGGCCTACGTGTTTACCTTAATTGTAAGTTAAGCTGTAAAAAGTGAGTGAAAATTCATAAACTGTCACAACCTATCATAATTAATGTTACTGGGAAAAGTTGCAAAAAGGAGGTGGAAAAAAACTAAATTAGTGAAATCACAAAGACCTACTAATATAATTCAAAGACTGTATTAAAATCATGCCTGGTAAACAAGACAATGTTGAGAATGGCAATTAATGAACCAAAATTTGTGTGTTGGAAACTAGATCTAATTGGGAAACAAAATGAAGGAATGGGCTATTCCACCCACCACTCCTTTTTGGAGTCCTTTAAACAAAACAAAAACAAAAAAAAATTTGGGGAGAAAAATTAGCTACTGGAGGAAGTTTCATCATCATGGTTGCCACCCCCATTGTCTTCTAGGACTCCAGGCCTTCATCATTCTGATCCTAAGAGCTGCCCTGACCAGACCAGCTCCGCACCCAAAAAACCCCACCCCCAAATAACATTGCTACCTCTACCAGCTCTAGATAAATGCCAAGCACTACCTAGAATAAAACAAAATAAGAATTTAACAACCACAACAGTTCCAGCTGAGCTCAGCTAACTTTTCCCCTCCCAAAAGTTAATTATCTTAAATATCTCTAATAGACTGTCAAAAAAGGGGGTTGTCCTCTTCTGTTAAAGGGAAAAGGAGCAAGAAATGTTGTTGAAATAAGCTCTATTTAATACTTTACATTTCAAATGCTTTAGCTGTTTTTGCTTTAACAAAAAGTTTAAAAATTTAGTGTTTGCCATAGCACTAAGAAAGTTAACATCTCTATACATAAAACTCCAGACCTTGTTTAACAATGTTTGATGTTAAACAATAACTAAATTATATTAATACCTTTGGCCTATTTATTCCAACTAAATTAAAACATCAGGCTTGTGCCCAAACAGACCATTGGGTAATTATGCTACTTCCATTGTCCTCAAGGTCTGAAACATTACCTCTAGGCTTTTATTTGTGTGGGGCTTTTTTTGTACAATTGACACTTGTTTTGTTAGCCAAGGATTTTTTTAGAAAAAATAAAACCAAAGAAACTTGTGCTTCTCGGAAGAGAATAGAGGGGTGGAAAGATGTGGTAGAGCTAAGATGGCTGGTAAAAGTACCATCAAGAAATTGGGAGTTTTAATCCCCTGACCACCAGGTAACTGATTACTGAGCTGCATTTCTTAGGATCAATACACCAGGTAGTTTGGCACTGAAGTGATGTACTGTATAAGTGTGACACAGAGATCAGTTATATATTGTACTGTTTGTCATTATTTAGGAAAATCTATTTATTTTAGAAAACCCTGTCCACCACTATCAGGTGTAAAGGGAAAGCTTATGTTTCTACATAAGCACTTTTTTGATTGATTGTATAATTGGAGTATTAATTTACATAATGATTAAAATACCTCAAAATCCTTAAAAACTATGTACATATTGGATATCTAATGGATAGCCACCTCTCTGGTGGGAGGTGACAACAAATGGGAATACTATATTGAAATGGGGAAGAGAGTAAATATTGGTCAAGGACACGGGCAAACACTTTTTTAAATAAAAAGTACTATAGTATCCTTAGCATTCACATGCAGCAGATGGTACCTTAATTTTTAAGGTGTTCTTTGAAAGAACATATAGCAAGTTGCATGGTCCTCTGTCTATCTCAGAGGACAAAGGCTAAAACAAGCTGATGAGATTTCAATATCTGGTTCTAGGTACACCAAACTTGCAGCTTCAGTCACCAAGATGACCCATCTGGCCTCTCACTCTATGAATTATGTTGATTCAATTAGGATTCTTTCATTAACTTTTTGTACACTTGCATCTCTTCTAGGTACTATTCCTGGACCAATACTGTTTGGTGTGGCAATAGACAATAGTTGTACTCTGTGGGATGTTAATAAATGTGACATTAAAGGAGCCTGCTGGGTCTATGACAACTCAAAAATGGCCTACATGCTGATTGGTATAAGTAAGTGACTGCATATTTGATATGTACATAATACAAATGAGTGTTAAAATCTTTAATAAGAAAAGGCATAGCTATTTTGAATTTCACCAGCAGGTCACAATTGAGGAGTAAGAAAATAGCCTAATAAAACTATAAACTTACTCAGCATGTTGCAAATAGATAAGACAATTTCCCTCTTCTGAAGAAACTACTAATTACATAAGACATTACAGTCAAAAACCAGGCAAGACACAGGACCACAGTTTGGTAGGAAGTCTGTGGGGACTTCTGAGAATTGAAAGAAATGAGCAGGGATTGTTTGAAGTGGTAGGTGCTTATGTGGCTTGTGCTCTTTATAGCTTCCTTATGGATGAACTAGAGCTTGAAAAATAGTGGGTTATGTGTGGCTGTCCTCCACCTTCTCCCCCAGTTGTTTTTTTTGGGGGTGAGAGGAGGGGCAAGGCAGGGAAGGACTGACTTTCCTGATATTTCTTCCATAAATGTCAAGTCTAATCTCCCCTGGCTTGGTCAGAAGTTTTTTAGAGGTCTCCAATAAATATTGGCGCTTTCTCACTCTGTAGTTATAATTAAACTTTTAACAAATACATATTCTCTTTTCAGTGTAGTCTGGCACTGAAGTTAAATGAGAACTCCAAAGAAGAACTAAATCAGAGTTTTGAAGATTCTGACTAAAAGTAATTTCCCTTTTCAGTCAATAAGCATTTAAACTGATTTTTTTAAAGGTACTTTAGCGCTTTTTGGCTTCATGATAACTGCAGGTATACGACCCTTTTGGCAATGAGGCTGCCTATATAGGTGTCTAAGTTTAGCTACAAAGTTTGAAAATTAAAGAAACAAAACAAAAAAACTCAAAACAACCAAAAAACAAACAAACCCCTCCCCACCAGCTTTAACAAAAACCTTTCAATCCTTTTATCTTTAAGCTCTTGATTTTATATATTTAGAAAGTTTTATCAAGTTTACAAATCCTTGCCATAGAAATACTGTATAGGAAATAAAACAATCATTACAACAATTAACTCTTGTTTAAAGAGACATGCAGGAATATAGACATCAGATCTTTCTATTTAACAACGTATTACCATCATTACAACACTTATGTCATTTCTAGTGATCTTATTAAATTGAGTGAAATTTGTATATACACATTTAATAGACCAGTCATGTCTATCAAATGTTTAATAATAATAATTATAAAAAAGACACATGCTACTTTTTGCAGGTGAATGTACTTTGAGTACTGATTAAAAAGTAACCAAATATCTAAGTATCTATCTGTTCTCTGTCTGTTTTGCTGGATATACGACTGGTGTGTTAATTTTCCCATAACCATCACCCCCCTTTTTTGGACCATTCATCTATAGTTGGGCTGTTTGTCTTTTTCCAATGAGAGGCTACCAATAGCCAACTGGTTACTAGCAGATGAGAGAATAATTCTTCATTTCTTTTTGTATGACCATTTCCATTAGGAAGCTCCAGGAGGACTGTCAACAGATTATTTGCTAATAAATATCCAATGTGTGATATTTGGTTATGGATTGCATCCCAAGACTTTTTAATGAATGGACAAGCCCACCGTATATGTGTAGAATCTCCTCTTTCACCACAATTTTTTCAACATTTATCCCTATTCAATCTATCTACATTTTTCGACCTGACTGGTGTGAAGTACTATTGAAACAATATTTTAAAGAAATTTTCTTTTATTGTGCTATAGACTTAAGTTGCTGGTCCTCTTTTTTTCCAGATCAAACCTCATTCCTCTGGGGGTAATATGTCTATCCGGGTGTTTTTCCCAGTATGTCATATGTGGACTTTCTTTGTTAGAAAAGTTGCCTGCAAAGATTGATATAAATTAGTTTTATTTTTTTCCTAATTGATCAGATGCCATTGTTTCTATTAAAGTTAGCTTTCTGTATAAAAAGCGCTCTGCTTCATGGTTTGGGTTAAGATCTGGATTACATTTTACATCAGGAGGAGTGAGAAGAAAAAAAGAGCACAGGCTCAATAGTTTTCCCTTTGCACATCACTTTTAAAGGAGGGAATTGAGGGAGAATATAGAGGACACTTGATAAATGAGGACATGAAGCTAAGAATTGGAAAAGATGGTAAGCAGGAAGTCAACTGTGAAAAGTGTCCCTGAGAGAAGGATATGTCTTCAGGAAGATTAATCAGAACATCTTAAGTGAAGATGAAGAGTTCAATTCTGTGCAACAGATGACAGGAAGCCATTGAAGGGACTTAATTTGGGGCACTGTAGTTAAAGCAATAAGGGAAGATTACTTTTACTGTCTTGAACAGACTGGAGTTCAGAAAAGAACAAAATTCTAATGAGTATTAAAGTTCTCACAGCAAGTGAGGAGCAGAGGGCAGATGACAGACCTCATCCAAAGTTCATGAAAGTCAATGGAAACAATGTTGTGTTTTAGGGGACCTCTGATTAGCTTTGTGGGTTTTAGCATGTCTTATGCCATCAGTGGATATCATAGTAAGCAGCCATAGTATTGAGCCAAGTTTACAGTGAGACTTAGAAGTAAATATTTTTAATGCTTTGCTTTACACCTTTGAGGCACTCTTACAAACTACAGGATTACACACTTTGTAGCTTCTGTAGGCCAAACTCATTGCATTCATCTAGGGATCATTGCATCCCTTCATTTTCCCCTAAATTCCTCTGTGTCAGAGTCTCTCTATGCCCCTCCTCCTACCATTACACCATTATTATTAGTTTGGGAGATAAGCCATTCAGAGGGTCTATATGTTAAACTCCTTTAGGAGGATGAGCAGTGATGAGACAGATATTGTTATGCTGAAAGGCATTAATGGATACTGTGGGCCAGTCCTTTGATCTGTAGACAATTGCATAGACTGTGCTAAATAGATGACAGGGTCTCCATGTGTCCCCCCCCATTTCCCCCCTTTTGGTTGTCTAATTTTCCCACAATTCAATATTTTGTAGTCACAGATCATTCTCTGTTTAAAAGTTATGACATGACAAACCAAGAGATGCTATCAAGTTGAATGCAAGGCTTTCACAAGCTCTGTCAATTAATGCTAACTACATTTATTAAAAATTGATCTTCAACAATAAACAAGTTTACTTTTCTTCATATAAAGGTGCAGCTTGTAAAGTCATCACTATCCTTTTTGTTGTCACTGCATTCTGCTTGTATAAGCCGCCACCGGACAATTCTGTGACTTTGCAAAAGGATGCTGAAATGGTGTCTGCTGTGCATATGTAAAACTATTACGAGAAAACCAGGATCATTAAAAGAAACCAAGAAGAATACACACAGCTGCTGGAAGATAGCTGTGTGAGAACTTCATGTTGAAAGTGCAGCATTATCTGAACACAATTTAGTTCTTCAACAGCTTAAAATGATTTTAAATATTTGTGGATATTTTGTGTAATGTTAATTCAAGCTCAGGAAATTTTATATTTCAGCAATGTACCTTTAAATATCACATGAAAGAAATTAGGTTATTAGGCTTTTGTTTTTAACTTTCCATATACCCAAATCAAAAATACTGTATATATAGGAAGTGTCTTATAATTAATTGAGTTAAGCAAGTTGCAATATTATCGGTAGAATACAAGAAAAATGACATAAAAGCTGAACTGGAATACCAAAAAAACCATAATTGTTACTTCCTAGAAAGCTAGCAGTACACCCTCAGAAGACACACTTCAGTACAACAAAATAGTAAATGGGTATATTAAAGGGATCTGTCAATGTTTACTTCAAACTGGCAGAAATAATACGTGCCAACATTTTGGGTTACTAAACAACATGTAAGATTTGATTGATGTAAATTTATTTACTAGTTTCTCAAGTAAGGACAAATTGAGAAAACAGAAGTGCTTCATTTTTTCTATCTATTTTGCACAAGTTAGGTTAAAAGTTTAAATTGTGATCAATTTTAGTAATCTTAAATATATTTAGGGAAAAAAGTAAAAAGTAGCTTTTATTACAGGAAAACCAGCAAACTTGTAATTAATGTTTTTCAATTGAGTGCCTTGGTATTTGAATTCAGACTATATCTGAAAGGATGGTGTCAAAATATTCTGTTACTTTTTTTTAGAAAAATTAATTTCTCATAATATAAACTCTGGAAATGTTGAAAATGAAATCTGTTTTCTTAAATGTCTTACTCATTGGATGTATGTATTTTGAGGTTCTCCTGAGTGCTTCTGCACTAATTATTTTCTAAAAGGTATTTAATTATTTTTGCTGAATACAAATGTACAAAGAATGAGTATGCAAATACATTGATAGGAAAAAGTATATCCAGTTGAGGCCTTAGAACCTTGAGTAAACTTTGAAAATAATAAGGTGTGTATTTGTAGAACACTTAAAATAAGGTGTACATATCTTGGTAAATGCAACAAGTTTTTAGTATTAAACATTTTATTACATGCAAATCTATTCTTTTAAAATGTCATTTAACTACTTTGAAATAAATCTATTTTTAAATCTGGTATTTAGTGCTGTTTTGTTTTCAATGCATCTGAGATGTTATTTGCCGTGTAGGTTGGCTTCAAAGCTGCTGCTTAACTTTGACGTAACAATAATGAATTACATCTTCTTCTTCCTAAATCCGGGCAAGTCTTGGGTGTCTTGGTACTATGACTGGTGTACTGACCCTTTGTGATTCAGAGGATGAGCCCTTTTGGTCAACAGCGCCCGCCACCTAGCTCTGGATCTTAGGGAAAGAAACCCATTTATCCTTTCCTATAGACCTTTATGAGGGACCACTACTAGTTGGTAAACAAGTGGGTTTGTTTTGCAGATGGATCCTATTAACCAGCCACTGAATAACTATGTAATCTGGGAAGACAGATCAGCCAGCACCCATAACTAAGGACTGTAGCTCAGATAATCCAAAGCAGATAATTATGCTGCTTCTTCGAGTGATATCCCTGTGGGTGCTCCACTTTAGGTGATTGTGCGCCCCTGTGCTCATAATTGGAGATTTGTAGCAACAGTGCCCTGTTTGGGCCCACACGCACAGTCCCTGTCTCGAGCTGTTTTGAGTGGTTAGCCAGCGCTGTGCAACCAACTCCCCCTTAATTCCTTCTCTACCACCTTTGGCTCAAGTCAGAGCTCCAGTAGCATCTCTTCAATTTAGAAACAGTATAGATTCAGTAATTAGATTTATTTATAGTAATTATTGGATAGAGTGGTTTAGTTTTATTTATAGTAGTATATTGGATAGAGTGCTTTAGTTATCCCCACTAAACTATGCTTAAATTTGTTTTAAATTTGTTTTTCTTTTTTTCCCCTGTTTTGTTCCCTCAACTGTAGAACATAAGTTTCCGTTGAGATAGTTAGATTTTCATCTTCCTGTCAAGGAAGGAGAAAAATAACCTCTCAAGGACATGCGTGACTCTCTGGGATTCAAATGTTGTCTCACCTATACACTCTTGATTCCATTTCAGACAGACATTCGCAGTGTGTCTACTGTCTAGATGAGACACGCATACCACAAAGGCATTCACATTGTTGCAACTTAAAGAGTCAAACCAAGAAAGCCAGGAGTCTACAACTTAAACTCCTTCTTAGGGAGAAATGCCAGAGACCAGCGTCTGAATCAGACACAAATACCCCTATGAGTCACTGGTCTCGATCCTCGGCTTCTGACAGATGCACCTCTTCCACAGCTCAGATCAGGGAGCAATGCACTAAAAAACTCTCAAAAAAAGTGGACTACAACTTCATTGGTATAGGACTTTGCCAAGAAACAGCAAACTGCCCAAACTGGCAAAGTGCCATGGTGCTGACTGCACCAGCTTTTTCCATGGCTTAAAGCGTGAAAATGTCTGGCACTGCAGGTACTGGGAGATCAAGAGACCACTAACAGGACAACACCGATACTGTCTCTAGAGGGAAACAAAACCCCCAACCCTTGGTCTGAAGGAACCAATGGAAGAAGCAGTACGCTGCACCTCTACTACACAAAGCACCATGTCACCACCTGCCATTACGGTGTGTGTCCTTATCACTTCAGTACCAAATGCTAGCCATTCCACAGTACTGGTGCTTTCAAAGCCTCATCAGTTCACGCGACACAATGATCTAACTATTGCTCCAACATCCAAGTCTGCTATCCTCGGCACTGAGGGCGTACCAGTACAATCGGTACCGACCACTGTAACAACTCCTCCTTGATCAGCTCCCCCACTCTCCAGCAGTGAAGAGGAGGAACTTCAAGAGGATATATATTCCTCACAACACTCTTCCACAATTCAACCTCCAGCCAAACCTGGCCCTTCATACAAAGAACCCAAAGGAACACACTGGTGTGGAAAACCATGGTGGCCACCAATGCCCCTCCCACCACAGTGGGCTTACTGGAATCCATGGTCACACTACACACCACAATACAGTAAACCCCCCTAGTCCACTCAGAACCAACACACATCACTTGCCCATCGACTTGGTACCTGGACCATATGAACCAACTGAGGACTTACCTGAAGAAGAGGAACAAACATCAAATCTGGAGATGGACTGATTTGTCTATTTCTCTTAATCCTATCCTGAAGACATCATAATACCACCCTCTCCCAACATAGGTGACAATTTTAAACAATTCTAGGACCTATATAAGAGAGTCGACAACTCTCTAAACATATTCTTGGAAGAAGTTTAGGAAAGTCAACATGAACTCCTGAACACACTGCATATAGCCACCTCATCCAAAATGCACTACCTATGAACAGTGCTATTATGGAGCCAACAGACACCGGTGACAATCCCACCAACCTGCAAGGGATTCGATTAAAAAAATATGTACCTGCTAAAGGAACCAAATTCCTGTTTTCTCACCCAGCACCAAATTCCTTGATGATAGACGAGGCCCATAAAAGAGGCAGGCAACAATACCTCTCATATGATAAGGAATGGAAAAGGACTTAACCTATTTGGGTGTAAAAACTACTTATCAACCTTACACCTTAGAATTGTCAACTATGTCCCAGGATGAGGGTCAGATCCTACATCCAAACCTAGAAACTCTCCATCTCAAGGCATAGTTACTCTATGCTTACAAGGACACGAAGTAACCTGTGTAGAGGACATAAGAAAGATCTTACTAAATAGTCATATATCAACTGCCCCACACACACATCAATATAAGTGGAAACGGTTTGTTAACTGGTGTCAAAACAACCAGACAACACCAACTTCTTCACCTGTATCCCTGGTACTGGAATACTTAGTGGAACTTAAGAAATCAGGCTTCTCCATGAGCTGTAGGAGAATACACCATTCTGTTATTGCAGCGCTCCACCACAAGGTGGAAAACTGATTTGATTTTTGCACACCCAATTACCAAAAAATTCTTCAAAAGCCTCTAACATTTACCCAGAGATCAGAACACTGATTCCATCATGGGATCTCAATCTAGTTCCTCAATGCATCACAGCACCTCCGTTTGAACTTCTGGTTCTCTGTTCCCTTCTATACCTCTCAGTGAAGACAGTCTTTCTGGTTGCAATCATACCAGCCAGATGAGTTGGTGAGCTGGGAGCTTTCAGGGTGGATCCACCTTACACACTTTTAATTGAGGGAAAAAAGGTACTCTAAGACCACACTCAAAGTTCTTACCTAAGCTGGGACTTGGGTTCAATTTCCAGCTTCTGCTATGGATCTTGGGAAAGTCACTGAATTTCTCTGTGCCTCAGTTCCCCATCAGTAAAATAGGATAATGCTACCTCTCTCCCTCCTTTTTATCTTGTTTATTTAGGCTGTGAGCTCTTTGGGGCAGGAACTGATTCTTATTATGGGGGTGCATGCTGCTTAGCACAATTGGGGATGTGGCAATACAAAACATTAACAATAACGAAAGGGTAAAAGTGCAGGGGGCTGAGCTAGATAACTTATGAAGGTCCCTTCCAGTTCTACATTGCTGTGGTTCTAGGATTTTAAGGCATAGAGAAGTAAATGGATTGCACCTTACATTCCCCTTCTGAGGAAGCTACCTTCGCCTTCAGTTGCCATTGGGATGGAATGGCCAGGTAGAGAAGGAAGGAGTTGTTCTGTGGAGGAACAAAGACCCCTTCCTCTCAAAGCTGTATAGCTTGTTGAATATTTCATCATAAATTGCAGGAAGTTCCTAGTAACATCATGTGACTAAGTAGAGGAGTGAGTGGTAGCCCTAGTTCTGCAGTAGTGCCAGAAGTAACAGAGACCTAAACTCCATGAGATTCCTGGGTTTAGCTGTCCTTTTCCCTTTGATCTTGGCTTTATGAATAGCTTTCTGGGCCTGGTGTGCTCCATGCTACTTACATAGTTACAGCTCCACACTTCTAGAGGTGACCTGTAATACAAAGTTAGTGCTCCAAAAGCAGTGGATCTTTCCTTCTAAGATCTCCTTTTCTGTGTGTTTTTGTGAGGGCAGGGCAAGGATGCTCCATTGTTTGAGCTGATTCATTCTTTTATGTCTTACTGTAACTCCCATCTGCCCTTTCCCCATTTTTTCCACTATGGTTTTATTGGTTGTATCTAAATTAGATTATAAACTCTTTGGAATACCCTGTTTTACTATCTATGCCTTAAGTCACGTTTTCTAATAAGTCTACTTTTTAGATGTGTTAAAATTGCAATTTTATATTAAATTCGTGTCTCAGATCCTAGTGAATGTCCTTTCCTGGTAATCCGCTATGATTGCTTTAAAGGGAATCCAAGCCTCTGTGCTCTGGATCCCCAGGGAGTTTCAAGCTCCTGCTGCCTGAACAGAGTCTAGACACTGGCCTAATCTTAGGCACATACTCAGTGCACAGACAGACTTTTTGTTTGGTATCCCCCTGTTGGAGCCTGCTGCTGACTTGCATAGCCCCACTGGGTGCAGCGCTGACCCTTCGGATTCCCCAGTACATAAACACATCTCTCTCCCAGAATGCCATCCAAAAAGTATGAGGCTTTTGTTTACAGTTTAGCTTTCTCTGAAGCAGTCAATCCCCCTGCACTTTTCTCATCTAACTTCTTAATGCTGTATTATACTTAACCATATAAAGCACAGGAGGTTACAGATCTCACAATACAATAAAACATCCTAAACACAAAGTTCCTCGCTAGCTCACCCTGCACTTGGGAGTCTGTGTGGATCCCTCTGTGTTCCGTCAGTCAAATAGGCAGGGAGGAAAGGTCCCACACCTAGACCATCCCTGCAGCAGCCTCCATCATCATCATCTGGTGTAAAAAGGCTCTCTTCCTCAGTTCCTCCCTGTGAGTCCCTACTGTGCTGGGCTCACATGGTTCTCTTGTTCTGCTCTAGGTAACTTTCTATTACTCCTCTCCCACCCTGCCCTTTAGACATGAGGAGGAAGTGTTTTCTCCTAGCTACAGCATACCCATTGTGCCCAGGGTTTTATTTTGAATGGAAGATCAATCCTTGTCTATGGCTTGGTAGAAACATGACACAACCCTGCTAATGCACAATGGATCTACATACATATGTGTTTTCTGTGTCAGCGATTTCATGATTAATTTTACCATATCATTCACAATTTGGAAGTGGTAAAGCCAGAACTCCTAAATCATCACGATGGATCATATGGCACTTGACACACTTGCGTGGCTTGTAACAGATGCTTGATGTATATTGCTTTTTAGACTCATAGACTCATAGGTCAGAAGGGACCAATATGAT
>ML675629.1:57043120-57083643 GCA_007922155.1 Mesoclemmys tuberculata | reverse complement strand
GACATTCTTTCCCCCGTCATGCACAGACCTTCTACCACCATCATCACACGTTAGTCTAGTTTCAACTCCGCTTTTCCTCCTTCGGTCAATTCTTCGGTCCACAAGGATATCCCCTCTCACTTTGTTTGCTTCCCTCTCCAGGTTAAATTCCTGCTTTTTGTTGAACTACTTTGATCCCCATGCAAGGTGAATTCTGCCAAAAACTAATTTTTTGGTAAATGTAACTCTCATAGGGCCAGAGCTTTTGTTATATGGGTTCTTGGTATAAGATTGCTTAATAAACTAAAAGTCTATATGATCTCTAGATGTACTTTTGTTCTCTCAAAAATTGTCCAAAATTTGCTCTAAAAAATCTGTAATCATAACTTCTCCAAACGGACATCTTTAAATTCTGCACAGACTGTCTGAAATAGTTCCTGGTGCATATGATATTTTCTTGTGATGTATAATGAAGTAAGCACTATCTTGTACAAAGAATATTTTTCCTTTCTCTAAACCAGAAAACAAATTTGTACTTAACAGTATACAATTCTGCACTTTTTAGAGAAAAGCTCAAGAAAAACCTCATTAAAATCAGTGGGGATTTTGCCTGTTATGTCTCCATATCCCTTAAAAAAAACCTTTTCAGTCTTGTACAAAACAGTTGAGATTATGTTCTATATATTGTAAAAGCCAATCTGTTGCAAAAATGCAACTTGGTACCTTATGAAATATTTTTTTAAAAATACCGAGTTGGTGTGTTCCATTTTTATGGTGTTCTTTTGGCTTCCAAAGTTACACTTTATTTCTCAGTTTTACTGTTCTTTCAACTTGGAAGTACTTGTAAAGTCTCTTGTTCAATTTGTGGGATAGGGCACCACCAACAGGAATTTGAAATGGTTGCAATATGTGTGTGGGGGGGAGGTGGAATTCTTGCATTTTAATTATTTGCCAAAAATATCAAACAGAAAAAATCCCAACAAAACAAAGTTCTGTATGATTTTTACCTTGGAAAGTGACTATATACAGTTGTATCTTCTTGCTTAGACCTCAGACACAGGTAGAAATTTAGCTGTGTTAACTCCTCAGAGCTAATAGAAATGCTAGCCACTCCTGCCTCAGTTGCAGTAAATATTCATGTACTTGCTTGAATCTTCACTTGTCCAAACCAAAGGGATTCTGGGCAACACAGTCTTGGGGTTTTTTTTTGTTTTTTTTTGTTTTTTTGAGAGATATTGAATGGTCACAGAAGGGATGTTGATAAATGGGAGAGGTTTCAGAGAAGATCCAGAAGAATGATTAAAGGATTAGAAAACATGCCTTACGTTGAGCTACTTGAGTCTATTTTAACAAAAAGAAGATTAACAGATGCCTTGATTACAGTCTAAGAGTCTACATGGGGGAACAAATATTTAGTAATGGACTTTTCAATCTAGTAGACTGAAAGCGTAACAATCCAATGGCTAGAAATTCAAGCTAGACAAATTCAGACTGGAAATAAGGCATACATTTTTAACAGTGAGTAACTAACCATTGGAACAGTTTACCAAGCATTGTGGTGGATTCTCCATCACTGACCATTTTTAAATTAAGATTGGATATTTTCCTAAGTGATATGTCCTAGGAATTGTTTTGGGAAGGTTCTGTGCCTCGTTATACAGGAGGTCAGACAAGATGACCACAATGGTCCCTTCTGGCCTTGGATCTTAACAGTGACTCTTTTTAGCAGTTTTAACTTTGAGTTTATATGAGTCAAAAACCTGGGCAAGATCAACTCCTTCACCATTGATAAGAATGCTAAAAATCCATAATTAGTAACTGACAAAGCGTTAGGACGCAAGCTAGTTGTGACAGGGTGTACACACTTTGCATCAATGAAAAAGCGGTTAAAGAGCAGCTTTGAGCTTAGTTAGCCCCACTCTGCCGCAGCATGCCAAGCTTGAAGAAAGAGATTTAAAAGGGAGCAAACAAGGTTAGAAGGGATGAGGTGGTTGGAAGGCCTGGCTGGGCTGGGGCAGATGGAGGATTTTTTTTATCCCAAATGAAGTCATTCTGGAAACTGAAAAAGAGTCGGTTAGAGAGGAAGACTTGATACACAGCAGGAACAGAAAAAAATGGAAACAGAATCAGAAAAAAAGCAAAGCTGAGAAACAATTATAACATTTTGGCTTATTTTCTAAGATTCCTAATCATGGAACTAAAATCAAGTGACATTAACCCTGTGAAAGTAGCTGACTGGATTTAAAAAAAGCATAGGGGATATTTTAAGAGCCAAGAGGCTGCAAGATGGGGATCTTTTAGTTGAGTGAAAAAATGAAGAGCAAGCTGATAAACTGCTAAAAACTAAAACACTAGAGAAAGATAAAATAAGTTGCCTGCTACCAAAAGATTTGACTGAAATGAAGGGATTAATATATGGAGTTCCCTTAGAGCTGACCAATGATGAGAGAATGAAAATCATAGACGATAAAATGTTAGCAAGTAAGTGACTAATTAGTAAGTGAGGAAAAAGCTAGCCATCAACAGCACTGCTAATTACATTTAAGGGATAGACTCTAGCTGAGAAAGTAACACAAGGGTTTCAGATATTCAGAACCAAGTCATGTATCTCCTCTCCCCTAAGGTGTTATAAGTGCCAGTGGTTTGGGCACATAGCAACTGTTTGTAAAGAGAAAATGAGATGTGGTAAATCGGGGGGAGAGGATTCCTATGAAAATTGTATTGAAGGGAGAGAAGTCAAATGTAACTGCAGTGGTAATCACAGTCTGGCATATAAAGGGTATGTTGTGGCAAGACAAGCTAAAGAGATACAAAAGACAAAAGCTGTTAATAACGTATCTTATGTGGAAGATGTAAAGAGAATTTCAAAACATCAGGTGGAGAAAGAAGGGAATCTGCCCAGGAAAAGGGGAACTGCAAACACAGCCTCATTCTATCTAGAATATGAAAACACTGCAGGAGGACTAGGTGATATATTAATAATGAAAAAAAAAATTGTATTGACTTTATTATAGAAGTGATAAATTGTACACCACAAATGGCAAAATCAGAAAAATTACAGTAAGGGTGGTGGAAAAAATACTTGTGTGTTAGCAATTTGCCAATGGACTATAGTAATGCAATTTTGAATGAAGTTAATGGTGAAATATGACCAAAATGGGGATCACAATCTCTTTTGGAATGCTCAGAATTTGATAGCACATGGTCAAGAACTAAAAGAAAATATCCTGGAAATGAAAACTAAACCAGATGCCACATGTATTCAGGACACCTGTTTGAAAAGCCTCCTTTTTAAAAATTCCAGGCTATTCTGCCTTTAGGCAAGACCAAAAACTCGGTAGAGAAGGAAACATTTTTACTTTCATAAGGGAAAAATTAAACTACATAGAACAAAGAAGTAAGCCTAGAATATAATGTTGTTGAGATCCCAATGCAGAAAAAAAATATTTCTTTAAGGATTTATATGTATAACTTGTGGGGGAAATTAGAAAGTTCAGAGCTACAGGAAATAATGACGAATTCTAAAAGACCATATATTATATAGTGTAGGCCAGTGACAGGGGTAGTGGATGTACCAATATCCAGCCACAGGCAATGGTCCTGCTAGAGACCAGGAGAAGTGCCCTAACCAGAAGCATGCAGGGGAAAGGAACCCAAGCCCAGAGTGTCAGCAATAAAGAGGTAAATAATATTAGGGGTGGACTAAACGTACACAAAGGGCAAGACCTTATAAGGTAAAAATACAGGGGCACACTACCTTCCTCAGGGAGGGCCAAGATGCATATAAATGGGTATATATGTACACACCTTGCCTAGACTCAGGGCTCACTGCCTGGCACTGGGAGGTGGAACAAGTGAACACCCTACTTCGAATAAAGTCACTGTCGCTACGCTACACACTCTGCCTTAGTCATTCTGTTTCTGTGGCCCTTGTCAGCGGCCAACATTCTTGGCATCACAAACAGGACAGAGAGGAAGACTGGTGCCTGATCAACACAGCTCACCATGGATTTGCGTAAGCTGAATTTCCCCTTTACCGAGCAGGACTGGGTAGAGTTCATAGACAAACAGGTGGCTAAGTGGGGTGGCTCGTTTGCAAAGCCTGAAGCTGGGTGTGGATCCAAGTAGGAGGATTTGCAGGGGTGGGCAGGGGCCACAGTAGCAAGTAAATTCAGTGCTGATAAAAAGAATGCAGTTGCACTCCTGGCATTGAGCCTGGGGATTATATCCCTTTGGGACCAGAACCATGGGCTGATGGTCCAGGTTAGGGAACTGGAGGATTTGGTGGACCAGCATAAATTAGTGACTCACCAATCTGTCATGGCTATTTGCATGACAGAGCCGGAGATGTGGGATTTCCAGTAATTAGAGGAGGAGAATCAATCCTTGTGAGCGCAGGTGGATCATCTCCTGCATAGTGGTTGTAGAACAGACAAAACATCTCAATGCGGTTGTCCATCTCCTTCGGGCCCTGCTCCCTCCTTATTCCCTTGAGGGAAGTGTGAAATGGCCCTGGTTGCTGTATCCATATGGAGAACATATAGATATAGCTAAAAGGCTTGAATTCCCAAGGAATTCCCATATTTAACACTAAATTACTTTGGAAAGCCCATATGAGCTATGTTAAAGATAAAAGTACAGGAAAGATTAACCTGCTTAAAAGTCTTGCTGGACTAATGAGGGGTGGGGGGAAGGGGAGATATGAAAACACTGCTGATAGTAGACAAAGCCTTAATCAGACCAGCTATTGACTATGACTGCCAAGCTTTTGAATCAGGCTCAAAATCAGAATTAGATTTAATACAAGCCCAGGCTCTATGAACTGTGTGTGGTGCATGTATTATAACACTTATATGTCCAAAGATAGCTTCTAGTGAAATGCCAGTTATCCCACAACTGCAACTACCGGACGTAACTTTCTGCCAAAGTTAAAGGCCAAAGTTTGTCTGAGCACTACAATGACAAAAGTACAAAGTATGATTATCACATCAACAAGATTTTTGTAAGGCATTTGCCTTCTGCTGCATGATGCTTTAAACACTAAAGATATCAAATTAATGTGGGACACACTAAATAGATTAAAAGTTGGCTAACTGGTAAGTCTCAAAATGTAATTGTAAATGGGGAATCATCATGCAGCGGGGGTTTATTCCTAGTGGGATCTTGGGGATTATTTTTGGCTATATGCTATTTAATATTTTTATAAATGACTTGGAAGAAAACATAAAATCATCACTGATAAACTTTGCAGATGACACAAAAATTGGAGTGGTAAATAATGAAAAGGACAGGTCATTGATACAGAATGATCTGGATCCCTTGGTAAACGGGGGGCAAGCAAACAATGTGAATTTTAATATAGCTAAATGTATACATCTAGGAATAAAGAATGTAGGCCATAGTTACAGGGCGGAGTAGCCTGCTCTGCAAAGCAGTGACCCTGAAAATGATTTGGGAGGTCATGATGGATCATCAGTTGAATCTGAGCTTCCAGTGGAATGCTATGGCCTAAAGGGCTAATGTGAACCTGGGATGCCTAAAGAAGGGAGTCTTGAACAGGAGTAGAGAGGTCATTTTACCTCTATATTTGGCACTGCTGGAATATCAAGAAGAATGTTGATAGAGTGGAGAGAGTTCAGGGAAGAGCCATGAGAATGATTCAAGGATTAGAAAATGTGCCTTAAAGTGATTGAGCTCCTTTAGTCAGTGTATTTAACTTAACTAAAAGAATGTTAGGGGGTGACTTAGTACTGTCTGTAAGTACCTAGATGTTGAACAGATATTTAATAATGGGCTCATTAGTCAAGCAGGAAAAAGCTATAACATGACCCAATGGCTAGAAATTGAAGCTAGACAAATTCAGACTGGAAATGAAGTGTAAGTTTTGAACAGAGAGAGTAATTAACAACTGGAACAATTTTTAAGTGTTTTGGTGGATTCTTCATCACTGACAATTTTAGAAACATCCAATCTTGATTTAAAAAGATAGGCTTTAGGAATTATATTGGGGGAAATTCTATGGCCTGTAGTAGACAGAAGTCAAACTAGCTGATCACTGTGGTCTCTTCTGGTCTTATGAAATCTTATTGGAGTTGGTAAAGTCACCCTTCTTTGGCAATTTTTCTATAAGGCCTCTGTTCCCCTAGGCTGGGTGCTTTTCTTCATTCCATATTCTACCAAAACCATAAAGTCTTAAGGGTTGTTTCATCACTTGCTCTAAGCATCTTTCCAGTAATGCTATCTTCTCTAGCTGCTTTCCCATTTTTGAGTTTACTGATGGTTCTTCTAACTTCTTCCATTGTAATATTTCTTGTGGTAGTTCTTATCATGTATTTCTAGCAATTTGGTTAGACTTGATCTATTTAAAACAGCCTGCAAATGTTCTGCACATCCTTTCCTTTGTTCTTCTGTGCTAAGAATCTTTCCATTTGCATCTTTAAGAGGTCCTCCAGTACCGCTAAAGCTTCCTGTTAGCTATTTATCTTATACAAGGGTGTAAGGTCACCTCTTTGACTAGCACTTTCAGCCTCTTTCCATTTTTTATCAATATATGCTCTTTCATCTCTTTTAGCACTCCTGATTCTCTCTGTCTAGAGCTCTGTATTTTTCTTGCCACTAGCTTGTCTCTTCATCCCTTAGCATTCATGAGTTTTTGCTTTATACTTCTCTTTTTCATTGCTGCCAAAGTAGCATCACTAATTCATTGTTCCATTGTAGATTTCGTTATTAGAACTGCATTGTACTTTCTAGATAGCACTCTCCATTTTCCCACAGATTATCAGTGTTTTGGTTTTCTTCAGTTGACTCCATTAGAACTCTCAACCTGTTCTTGCATTCAAACTGAAAATCACTTTTGTGTTTGGGTCTTTCAGTTGTGTGTGTGGGCTTCTTTTAACCTCTTCATTCTCTTTAACTTGATCATCAATTTAGTGACACACAGATTATGGTCATTGGTCACACCTCCTCCCCTGGAAGCATATACTTCTGCCTATGAGCTGCGAAACATTCTCAAAATGGGGGCGTGAGCTATCTGATATTTTGTTGTGCCATCTAGTGAATTCCATGTTGCTTTATGGACTTCTTTATGGGTAAATATTGTTCCACCTATCACTAGGTTGTTCACACTGCAAATTTCTACTAATCGTTCACCATTTTGTTACACATTCAGACCCCTGCCACACTTGCGTATAATTTTAACCAACCCATCATTGTTACTTCCAACCTTTGAATTAAAATCACGCATAGTCACTATGATATCATGTTTTGGGACCTCAGTTAACACATCCTGTAACAAATCATAAAAGAACATATATTTCCTCATTTGGTTTTGCGTTGGTTGGTGCATAGCGTTGTATGACTGTTCATTAGTTTGAAGAATCTAGTCTAAAAGGGAGCTCTATACTCTTTCATTGACTGACTGATTTCCACTCAGTGTCTGCTGTGCATCATTCCATATTAGAAATGCTGTGCCAGCTTTTTGTCTGCCAACCATATTTCCAGAATAGATGGTGGTTTTATTTATTTATCTAAAGAGTAGTTTATTTGATACTGTCCATCTACACTTACTGATCCAAAGGACAACAAGATGGTGGCTATCATTTTTCTTTAATTACTTGAGCAGGTTTAGTAGTTTCATGCTTTGTTCTCACATTCCAAAATCTGATTTTCATTACTGATCTGACCTTGAGCCAAGGGACTTTGCAGAACATGGGGTTGCTTATGGGTTTGACTGACGTCTGTCTTATTCCTCGCATAAAGTTTGAGCCTTCTGCATACTGATAGCAATCCTGGTGTTTGTTTCTGTAGTAAATTTGTTTTTTACATAGTGGGTTGCCAGGCCCATGCACAACCTTATGGCTCCTAGGTCATTGTTCAGAGCTGTGGACATTCCCCTCTCCACAAACCAGAACAACACACTTGGAAGCTTTGGATGCCCTGAGATTTTATACCTATGTAACCTGAAATAGAAAGGTGAAATTTATGTACATAATGGGCTGTTCTAGATTTCATGGTGTTCATTTTTGCTATGTAAATAGTAAAACTGTTTGAATTTTCTACTGCACAGACCATGTCGTATTTCTGGGACTATCAACCCTGCTTTGTGGTTCTCTCATCTTTTCTACAGCCTCACTATTTATAGTCTTCAGTTTGTCTTGACCTTCCCGTGTCTCTCCAGCTACTTCTTCATGAGAAGAATAGCAGTAAAAGATTCTGCAGAAAATGAAACAGGCAGAGTTACAGATAATACAGACTCCAAGACACCAAGCTAATTACCTACAGTAAGTGAGTTGAAGCAGTTCCAGTGAGATATTGGTGAATAAGCATATTAAAGCAGCTATAATAGGAGACATGAAATGAGATAAAAGAAATGAGGGATGAAAATGTAATGCATGAAAGACAATTCATACAGGAAATTAAGAAAGTATACATTGCTATTATTTCTTTGTCAAAGTGAATAACCTTTATTTGAAATATTTTAAGGCAGTTATTTGTACCTAAGGGAACACAAGCAAATACAGTCATTGACTGCACCTAGGTTTAACCCCACTAAGATATGGAAATGCATTAGATACAGGGTAGATAACATAGTGCATAATGTGATAACTAGGAGAGAAAAGACACCATATGCTAGATTCACCAAGAAGTTTCATTTTCTGTTGCTATAAAGATTTAAAATTTTGTAGAGCTGCATTTTTCATGGACACACAACTCAAGTCCCAAGTTAATATTTCAACATTGCCACCAGTTGATGAGTTCACTTGGTGTATTTTCCTGCTAACAGAGCCTACCTTTTCTGTGTATTTTTGTTTAGAGCTGTTTAGGATATTCTTCTGGGTGTGATTCTGCTTTTGTTTGGCTTTGTAGACTACTTTTATTATGAAGCAATGTCATTCTGAAGTATTCTCCTTCTGGCTGAGTTCCTACACTTTCCTTCTTTTGACCCAGAAATGATTTCTGGTTTTCCTCTTGTGCACCCATTAGAATCTCTCTGTTGTTGTCATACATTCTTGTACCCTTCTTGGCCAAATGCATTTTTCAATGCCTTTGAAAACAGCATATATATATATATATATAAACACACACACACACACTTGCCAAACGGTTTCCTAGGAACTGGATGCCAGATTTAAAATGTCTTTTAATCATTGATGTTATAACCACTGCCAGTTTGGGGGATCAAAATGAGTTCTAAAAATCTCAATCAGATAATACAAAAATTGAAACTAAGCTTCTTAGCCCAAATTCAAAACAATTCTGATTTACAATCTACTATTTCTCTCCTTGTAAAATTAATCCTATTAAATGAATTGACCAGATAAAAAATTTAGCTGGACAGCATTTTTATTAGTACTTATTTCTTAGCTACCATCAATGTGCTCTGCACTGTGCAAGACAAAAAAAAAAAGTACCTGCCTAAACTGCTTACAGTCTTGGGCTTTGATCCTCAAATTTATGCAAGTGCTTAAGCACGTAAGCAGTCCCACTGGCATCAATGGAAGTGTTCACAGACTTACAGCTGAGCATGTGAATAAATGTTTATAGGATTAGGGCCTAACACCAGAGTCCTGCAAGCTGCTGAAGTGAATGCAGGGCCTGCTAGTCTGGAGTAGTTTACAGCATCAGGGGCTAAACACATACACATACACAAGACATGAACTAGGAAACCCAAAAGGAAGGAGTAACTTTTAAACAAAAGTTATGAATTCACTACTCCAGACCAAAGTCAGTCTATTTGGGGCGGGAGGGTCTTGAACAAAGATAGGGGCATGTAAATTTCATTATAATATGTGAGAACTCTGACTCCTTTGTACAGCTGTTTGAAAGGATCAGTTTTCATTTATGACACATCCTTGGACAACTTTGTGAATATATTTTGGGAGCAAATTTTGCCTTCCACAGCACTTATTCTAGCTGTTAACAAAGATTGAATTTTCTAGGTATGAACCTCTGAGAGCTACATTTTACATTGGTTTACTCAAAAGACCTTTGTATCTAGTTCTTTGTTCTCTTACCTTCTTCATTAGGAATATCTCTGGAGAAGTAAACTGGATATTCTGCAATAGTGAAGCTATTGCCTAATTTAGGTTAATTTCAGTAAATTCCATCTGTGTCTTGTCCTTTCAGAATGTAAACGTTTCAGGTCAAAGATTGTGCCTTACTATGTATTTGTACAGTATCTAGCACACTGGATCCCTGAATCTCAGGCTTGTGAGAACTACTGCTGTATACACGACAAATAATAGGAACAGATTGGGCAAATGAGTGTGTTCTTAAATATGTAAGCATGATAGTTCCTATTCTCTCCAACCTGTCTCTACCATAGGTTACAGCTGCCTGAGGAAGCAGCTCAGAAGATTATAGAAACTTACCTCAACCCAGGCCTCACACTCTGGCCACACTCAACCCCTTTCCACATCAGGGCCAGATGAGGGCCACTGTGAGAGCCAGGTATGCCAGTTCTTCAGCAGCTGAGAGCTCATCCACACCAGGGGAATTTTCAGGTGGCTGTGTCCAGATACTTTCTAGTTCTTTTGTCATGCCAGCATGGCACAAAAGGGCCTGGATACTAGACAGATCTGTCTCAATAGTACAATCGTTTCAGTCATTCAATAGTTACCCGCAGAGCTGTCATTGATAAATAAACAATGCGGATTTAAAAAGATTTGTTCATTTTGTTACTTTGAGTTAGTCTGAAATCTAGTAAAATGACACAAGTGCTGGGATAAATAATCGTTTTGAAACTGTAAAGCTGCAGTTTTTAAAGAGGCTTTATGCATCTATTGCTTGATCATAGAGAACCTGGTCTCCATTGACAAATATTACTAATGGGCACATTAGTTTACCAAAGGAAATTATTTGAACTTATAAAATAACTCTCTTTTGCATGGAGGAGAAAAATAATCGTGTGCTCTCAGACTTATCTGTTTCCCTAACACCAGTTTATCCATTTCCCTTTAATTTTTATCCAATAGTTCCCAGTCATCCTGAAGAATTCTTGCATTTTTTAAAGCTTTAGTTTGTCAGCACCATGCAGTTAAATTGGTTGTTAAATAACTCTTGCCAATTTAAAGAACTTCCTCCAAACAACCCAGCAATTTTGGTAGACATCAGTGTCATTTCAGAATAATTTTAAATAAAACTAACTAACTAAATAAAAATAAAACAAAAATAAGATGTGAGAAAGATAGCCTGGTTGCAGAAGTATATCCTGACTGCTCTGTTATACCATCCATTTTCCAACTAATATGATTTTGCTCTGCAGTAAATATCTAAACCAAGGATAGGGGTCAATGTACCCAGGCTTGGTCTTTTGCTTGACCAACATTTTAGAAACACAAAACTATTTTGGTGAGCAGGAAAGAACCCTCAGTATATCAGATTGAAAAGTCAATTCTGTAAATTGTATGCACAAAAATGCATGTGCTATGTAACGGAGCAGCAGTGCTTGGACACGAGAGAGCATTATGAAGTTTTTCTGCAGTGACTGAATGTTATGCACAACAAACTCTTCCTATTGAACTGCTTCCATAGGATTGTTTTTTGATTTTTAGTGCAAGTGCACCAATTTTGTTTTAACAAGTAATCTTCCCGCTGTAACATGAGAATTAGAAAATGAAAATTGACTAGGAACTTGTTTATAAGCTGAATTGGAGCTGACCACTGTATTTGTGCAAGCTTGAAGAAATGCAATAAAGCCAAAAGATTTAAACATGGAAGCTTAATGTTAATATGTATTGGACAAAATTGCACATTCCAATATACCAGTGTTAATGCAGAGTAGACCCTTTGAAGTAATATTTATTTAAATTGATGTGACAGAGAAGAGAATCTGTCCTGTTTACTTTAATGAAAACTGTGAGTTCAGCAGCACTTCTAAAAATTCAGACTCCTTTGGTTCTTTGGGTAACCAAGCTTGAAAATTCTGTACTTAGTGGGAGAGAAAAAGCCAGTATAAAATTTAAAAAGATAATTCAATATTCAGAAATCTTTCACTTTTAGAATCTAACATGCTACTCTTTGATATGTGATTTTTTTTTAATGGGGAAGTGCCTCTATTTATCACTTCTCATTCATTATCTATACTTGGCTAGTGTTTCCACCTGATACAATGTTAAGTAAAAGAATGAATCATTGATTTTGTTCCATACACTAAATTTCTTTTATTAAAGCTAATGTCATAAAATAGTCAAACACAGAGGCTTTTGAAAGAAAGAGTTTCTGTACATCTGGGGATAATGCATAGATTATCCAAAAGATACAAGGTTTGGTTGAACAGTCATATAGTACAAACAGTACATAATCTGCAATATTCCACATTAAGGGTTAGTAATTTAGTGATACAGTTGAGAAATAAGCATTCAAACATTCGGGTACATCATTCATATAAAAGTAGTATTAAAGTTGGTTAGTGGGAAGCAAATATAACGATGAGTGTCAATTGTCCTTTGTCAAATGATAAATTCAGAATAGGTAGTCTTTCAGCAAACATGGTCCACAAAACAAAGGTTTTTCTGCATTGCTTTTCCATTGTGCTCTGGCTCATTCCTCCTGGTATTGCCTATGCCCAATGATGGGTTCTGTGTAGATGTCCCTTGACCACCTGATGTTGTCCAGGTGACACCATGATATGCTGCATCAGCTGAGTGTAATGCCGACCAATTTCACATGCCTGTAGCACTAGCTCATTGCGAGGTTCCCAGGTGCCCAGGGCCCCGACAATCAACATGCGTGTTTGTACCTTGTAGCCCTTTGTTCTCAAGGCATTGGCCAGGGGAGCGTATTTCTCCTCTTTTTGAGCTCCCACACTGCGGAAGGCCAGGGTCCTGTTCTTGAAGGGCACCATGATATCTACCATGATGATCTTCTTCCCTTCCTCTTTGTTGATGATAATGTCTGGTCACAGCTGACTGTCAGTTCCAGGGATGGCGGAGTTCACCGCCACCTTCCCCACGGGTGGTGGGATCGTTCTGACCAAGCAATCCTGGATGGCGTTGTGGTGCACCTGCCAAGCTCTGGAGTGGGACTTGTTGCTACACAGGACACGGGGCCCAGTCTCGTTGGAGTAGCCACACTTCCTGCACTGCTTGTCCCGATTCCTGTGGCGGATGGCTCTGTTCAGTGGATCACAGTTGAGCCGGGCCCAGTGGATGAACTTCTAGTTGGCGAATCTGGTGAAGCTATCCCAGGGAGGAAGTGGTTGCTGACATCCCACTTGCTTGTCACTTTGAAGGCCTTGCCCTGGTCAGGGTTTCGCTTGAAGTTTGCCATGTACTGCTTGTGGACGGCATGCTTCAGGGTCCTTTCAAGTATGCTCCTGGCTTTTGGGGTGATGATGGTGTTCTTGGTGGTTTTGATCTATGGCATCAGGAGTCCCAGTTTCTGATACTCCTTGCACCATGTCCCGTAGCAGCCGATGCGCTTCTCCAGGCCCCACATAGCATTGCAGGCGTGGGTCCAAAGTGAAGCAAAGTCACCCCTGTCTCATCCATACTCGCCATCCAGGGAAGTGCTCAGGTATGTGGCAACATCTTGGCTGGAAGGGGTTCTGCCAATCTGCTTCTTGGCAATGTTGTGTGTGATGCTCACCATGACGTTCCACACCGTGGTGTCTGGGCACATCAGAAGGTGTAACAAGTGGGTGATCACTGTGACATCACACAGGTCTTCCATTTGAGGGACGTTGGTGCTGCTTTCTTTCATGCAATGTACACTAGCTCATTACTGGCCCTCTGGGGAAGAAACATCCACTTGTTCAACAGCTGTCTGATGGTGTTGCCTGCTATACATTAATGACAGACCAAACAAGTCATCATTCTAACAACACTAGAAATAAATAGAGGCTGAAATGTCTCCAGAGAGAACCTTCCATTGAGAAGCTTCTCAGAAGTGGCAATGCATTTGCTCATGTGCCTTTTGAGTCTTCCCATCACTTTCTTTCATTATGCTTTCCCCAGTCACCAATTAGCTAATCTAGTGTATATGAAAGCTGGATGCTGATTGGCAGAGTAACAGCTGTCTTCCTGATGATCATTTTGTCCTTTCTGAGTTAGTACAAACTGAAAACCTGAGATGATCTGTACAAAAAGTACAGAAAACAGATCTCTTGTATAAACATCCAAATAATCCAGATTATGTTATTAAACAACACAAAAGCTGCTGTTTGACTTTAATCAATAAAAGGTTTTAGAATAAGCCTCACGCTACAGGCTGAATACCAAGTAGCGGAAGATTCACAGTCTTCTTAACACATGTGCTAATCGTGTAATGCCGAGAATGTTAATCTGGTTTCTGGGTTTGCGCAGTTTGCCTGCCGTGCCAAAGATACACTTGATTTAAAATAACGTTAAGATCTTTGCAAGTCAAGTCTGAATCCTGTTGTTGTAAATAATCATCATGATACATACACTCAGAGTGATACTTGCTGATATGTTGCACACACAATATTTTTTAAATAATAGACGGATAATAGGGAGCTTTGTATTCTGTTCTCTATACTTTTCTTTTACAATAGTACCTACATTAGGTAAAATGGCTCATTTATATTATCTGAGAAAAAGGGCTTTGCTTTTTTCTTTATTCACAGTAAAAAACATAAAATTACTTTGGGCAGAGTAGAGACTTCTGTCTAAACTTTCTGTAAAACTCAAAAAACATAGTGAGCAGCTGCTGCAATCATTACTTGAAATATTTATGGAGGTATCACTGCTGAACTGGAAACTTTGTATCATGTAATGGGATGGTTTGATGTGCACACTAAAGCCCTTAAGCTATAGTGTAACAGTTTGCTGACAATAAAATGTGATGGGAATTAATGGTAGCTGGAATAGAGTTTGACCCAGTAGAACATCTGTCCTGAATTTTAAAAGACATACATGCTCAATGTCAGTAGACTGGCACATAAAAGCTATATGAACTAAGGACAGAAATTTATGAAGTTAGAGATAATGAAGATACATGTTAAATGAGAATCAAAGATCAGAAAGTACATTCAGAGGAAAATGTGATTTAAATAAGCAGAACAAATTATGCACATTTATGAATTAATCATTTCATTCAGCTAGCTGTATGCTATGTCAGTGATGCTCCTTATTCAACTGGGATAGGTTATTACTGTTCACATAGGTATATAGCACCATAAATATGAAATTCAAGAGGAATCTTAAACAGACCACTGGAAAATTCTATACATGGCAGTAGCAGGCTTTACAGGATAAAGTTTATGGGCCACTTAAAGTTGGATCTGATCTAAACATGACAATGTCTACACTAAAGGTTAATGTCATTTTGTGTGTTACTTATGTTGCTAAAGAAAAACATGTCAAGTAAAAATATTTTATAGATTTAAACAAAACCTGGGAATTAGTTGTAGAAAAAGAGACAACGGTTGCAGGAACAAATCTGGGGAATCTAGGAATGCAGTAGCTTGTTGGGTTGTATGTGGAATTGAGGTGCTTATGAAATTTACACTTGCAGTGTCTGTGGGAATTTTAAGTTTTATTCATTGTTTTATGGCATGGTTGCACTCAATAAAGAAATAGCTACAATTGAACATTATCTCCTTTTCTATATAAACAGTGCAATATTCCCCTTCCAATATGGACACAGTCATTAAGACTTCTTCAGTCTGAAAACTGGACAAATTGAGCTAGGCTGACAAGGACTTCATAATGAAATCCTTATTCCATTTGATGAATCAGATAGCTTGTGCTGGCACGTGATAACCTCTGATTGCTTCAAAAGTTTACAATCAGCAGTGCATACTGATCCTTGGTAAGCAGGTGGCAGATCAGTAAGCAGGTGGCACCATCGCTCTTCACGTAGCATGATGTACATGCTTATGAGTTCTTTGATGACTGCTGAGTCCCATCCACAGGAAGGGCACACCCCGCACTAGCAGTGCTCTGAGTCTGACCAGCAGATTCTTTTCTTGTCTGATGCCAGTCATCACAAAGCTTGATCCAGTCCGCCTTGCAGTGCTTTGCTGCATCCACAAGCTGGCTACACCAACCAGAGCAGCATTCTATGCTTCTTTGGAATCTCTGTAGCTGATTGGGAAAGGATACTAAGTCATCTTTGCAAGCATTATGAAATCGGTGCAGTGGCCTGCCTCTCTTTCTAGACCCTCCAGGAGCTTCAGAGTACAGCAGGCTCTTCAGGATCTTGTAATCGGCATTCGCTTCACATGTCCAAGGCACCTGAGTCCTTTCTTACTAATCAATATTCCCATGAATGACATACCAGCATGGCGCAACACTTCCACATTTGTCACCATGTCTTGCCATCATACTCAAAAAATGTATGCAAACATCTGATATGGCAGCTGTTTAGTCTTTTGGTATGTCTACGTAAGAACAAATTGTCGACTACAGTGAAAATCCATATCTGAGTCATGTTTTTTATATGGCCCAGAAACATGGGATCAGGACTATCATTAGAATTTGGCTGTTGAGGAAGAAGTTAGAACAGAAGATGTCTGAAGTCTTTTATATTATAAAGCCAGCAGTTTATAACTTCCTAAATCCTGTAACTGTGTTGTTTGAATAGGTTCAGACCTGCTATTTTTAATGATATGTTATTGGATTGTGACCAATGTAGCTGTGTACATAGACTTGTTCTAATGCATCCATTATGCATTTTGTCCATCCCTCACTTTCCTGTTGGAATGATGGAGTAGAACGCAATCATTACTCTTTTTGTCTTCTAATTTTTCCACAAGCACATTGTGCTTAGCAGAAAAAATATTTCAAACGTTTACAAAAAAGGGGAAAAAAGGAACTTATTATACAAAGTTACCAGACCTGGAATATGTATTACAAAATAGAAATGATTCATTTTATCAATTATACCACAGCTTTTAATGGCATTGAATTACTTGTATTACAAATTATTATCTTTTTTTCAATCTATTTCCTACCCAAATGCTGATAGCAATTGTAACACACTATGATCTACATTTTCTAACATTATCTCTGTATGCAAGTGATAAGAGCAGATTTCACTGGCCATGTCATTTGGAGGCCAACTCAGCATGGTGAATATTTTAAAGAGGAGCGCTGGCTAGTATTTTTCCATTTGCATTATATTTGATAGTGTTCTACTGTAAAATATGCCTCAAACTACTTAGGATCAGCACACTGAAGTCAATGGAAACTTTTAGGTACTCAGCACTTTTGAAAATCAAGCTGATTTAGGTACTATAAGAGGTTCACATAGATCCCCCCTCTACTCAGGACCTCTGCACCCACAAACCCCTCACAGATGTTGGCTTCGTGGTCCCCCCAGTGCTCTTTATTTACAAGTTGTTACCCACCACCATCTAACAATACACATTCCAGCTTCTGAGCCCTAGGGGCCTCACTGTTCCAGCCACTGTTCAAGGGACACTCGCCACCCAACTGTGGTTTCTCCCTTTTCTGGCTCCTTGCCTCCTCCCACTCCTTCCTGGGAGTTTTTATAGCACCTGGCTAAGGAACCCAGCAGCTGCTCCTCATCAGTCCACTCTGTGCAGGTTTCCTCAGCCTGTTCCAATTCCCCTCAGTTAGGGCTCCAGTGGCAATGGGTTGAATCAGCCTGGTTTTTCCCAGCACCCTGTCACAGGTATCTATTTATGTGCGTAGAAGAGAGTTTACTATAGGCATCTACTTAAAAAAATGTTGTCCCTAAATTCTTGAGTGACTCTCCTGTGTTTATTTGTTTATGCACTTCAGAGGGACCTGTGCCCAGGCCTGTGGAGGAGGGGAGAAATAATTATTGAGCATTGAGGTAAAATGGAGTTTGTGGAGGTCTCCTCTGCCCTCCCTTCTCCCCCACCTCCCGACAAAGACTGGACACACCCTTATAAATCTATTTCTAAATAGTGACTATTTTGATTTTGCTGTTTCATATTCCTTGCCCCATCCATTCTTTTTCGCTCCATGTTCAATCACCTTATCTGATTGACAGGACCAGGGGCCTGATACTTCTTCCATTGAAGTCAATGGGAAAATTCCCCTTGACTTCAATGGTGCAGGATAAAGGCTGGGAGAACAGGTATGGTGTCAGCACTCTTCCAGCATCTAATAGAGTGCACAAGGCTTCTGACAGCATCAGAAAGTGAAAGAGAAAACAAAGGTGGTTGTGAATATTGTATGCAGAAGAAAGCAGGCAGATCTCTGGTGACTGTTCTCCAGTTCTTGGCAGGGAGCAACTTCCACATAGGACTTGGTAGCAACTCTGGGTATAGAAAGATGAGAACAAAGGGTTTAATCCTCCTTTCAGTGAAGTCAATGGAGGAATTCCAACTGGCTGTAACTGGGCTTGGATTGATCTCTTATTTAAAGGTGCATTATGATAGTCTTGCTTTCACAATACAATGTGTATTCACAGTTCCTGTGGTGGTCCTTGTCAAAAGTAGTTAGATATGCCATGAACTAAATTCCTCCTTCACACTTATTGTAGTTTATAGTTGCAAGAAGCAGGAAAGTGAATAGATCTTCCACCCTCAGTTCCATGCTCAGCATGGTGTTTGAGTGAAAGAAACAAAGGTGGCTTTAGGTCATCCCATATTCTGGAGTGGTCAGGGGCCATTCTGGCTCTGTTGCAGGCTAGAGAAGCCTGAGGGAGTAGCTGAGGTTTAGGAACCCTTCAGCCACACCCCTCAATCCTCCAACGCAATGCCTTGTATCCCTCCTTTCAATGAAGGATGCTGCAGGAGATGTTGTATAGGCAGAGTCTATGTGAAGTAGTCACAGGACAATGCATACACTCTGCTTAGCTCATGCCTAATAAAGCCTACACTGATTAGACTCAAAAGGATGTTTTGGTAGATGTTTGAATGCTTATCCCCTTGGTTTTGAATCTCATCAGAACAGTGTTATTCAGGCTGTTTTCTTTCTCAACAGAAAATATACAGGTGCATAGATTTTATTTAAACTTAATGAGATTTTTTGAGTCTCTTTAAACAAATTGAAATAGTTTCAGTGCAGGTGGTGTGGGTGAAGATTTTTGTCACCTTACCTTCACCTTAGCTTTTTATTATTTTTTGTGCGAAACATTTTGCACATCACCCATTCAACGAATAACTGAATCTGACAACAACAATGACACTTGCACTGATGGTGTTTGTGAATGATGGCTTCCATCTTGGCTGATGATCTGGGTATTGCCAGGGCTCCTACAGCTTCAGTTCAAGAGCCAAGGCTCTCTAGTTAGGTCTGCAATAGATTAGATCTTCTGAAGAACAGCACATGCTCACCCGTGGCTTGGATGTACATTTAGTTGTAAATGGAACAGATTTTTTTCTAATATGTCTTATGTCATTAACCTTTTTCAAACTGTCCTTGACAAATATACGGACACAATACGTGCATAGTAGTATGTTTGTTACAGCAGTTATAATTCGAATTATTAGCCTAGGTCTCTGCATTGAAAGAGGTGAGGAAAGGCACAACATCTCTCAGGGAAAGGTGGTGCATAGGGATAACATCAACAATGCTATTCACCTTACCAGTGCAGCATACACTTTCCTTTATGGTCTGCTAGCTCTGCTGGCTGGTATGGAGTTATGGGTTTACCTCTGTTAATTTAGATGTCATATATGAGTTAAAGGTGTTAAGTTAACCCATTCTCTGTCCAACATTAAACAGTGTTAATGAAGGGCTAGGGTTTGGTAAACAGAGACCTCTTAGGCACTACTAAAATAATATAAACCTTTTTATTAAAGATACAGAAAAGAAGAAAGACAGTTCAAATATTTGAAATGTGAAGTAGTATATAACACTTTTTGTTTTAACCACATCCCTTGTTCTCTTTAGAAAGAGATTTTGGAGTGAGTTTTCAGAAGCGGGAAAATCATTGTTTTACAGTCTCTTAGATTGTATCAAAGATGATGATAACTGGCCTTTTGGGGAAAAGAAAAGTTAGTTGAGATGGGCAGGAGCTGTTAAGGTCTGATCCTGTTTCATCTCAGGTAGTGGTTGGGTGTCAGGGGAGCTGGTAGAGATGACAATGCCATCTGGCTCCTCCTCTCTGGCCTGCTCTGGTCAGGACTCTCTCTGAGGATCAGGATGATAAAGGTCCAGGTTACCATGGACCTTGGGAGTGGCAGCCATGATGGTGAAGCTTGCTCCAGTAGCCAATTTTTCTCCCAAAGTCTCTTTGGTTCTATGATGGGGTGTACAAACACCACACTGGAAAGTGGTTAAGGAGCAGCTCTGGCCCAAGGCCACCCAACCCAACCACACCTGCAAAGCCTGCAGAGGCTGGAGATGGTGCTTAAAAAGGGGAGCAGAGCAGCTCAGAGGAAGGCAGTGCAGTGGAAGGGAGAGGAGAGCTGCTGTGAGTGGAGAGTTCTGCCCAGGAGCTCCTTGCCTGAGACCTGACAGCACAGACCTATGTAAACCCTACACAGGAGAGGCAGGTGCCTGAAACTGCAGGTCAGAGGCTTCACTGAAGACTCTGATTTACTCTGTGAAGCTAAAGAAGGCTGAGATAGAAATTGGCGTGGGGTGGAGCAGCTGCTTAGCACCCCCAAGGCGGAGAGTGTAGCTGCTCACCGTTGAACCAGTGGAGAGGGTAGGCCTGGGCTCCCCTATTAAGAGGACATTACCACAACAGGAGTCTTTGCTTTGGGCTGCAGAAAACCTTGGCCATTCAAGGGCCAGACTCCAAAGTCTCTGTGCTAAAGGGGAGGAGGATTGGAAACCTTTGGGGCAGATACAATGAAGGACAGGAGTGTGTTTTCAACAGGGAGATGACCTGCCACCCATTCCCCAATCACTAAGCAGCACTTTTGGTGGTGGTTCAGCTTCTACAGCCTCCCTCATTTTTTTGTCCACCAATTAGGCCTAGTTTCTGATGCACAAATTTTGACTCAATGATTTCTGGTTCCACGTTTACCTTGTTTACAAGCATGACCTTAACAGAGTCACTGAGTTATATCAGTAGGCCTTTTTGTTTGGATTAACTCAGTCTGTCTGTCTCTTCCTTTGGCACTTTTTCCCATCAACATTTGTTATTGTGACATCTTACAAACTTACGCTCCCTTTTTACATTTGAACTTGCACAAAGGGTACATTTGTAGGCCCAATTATCACAAAACATCATCGTTGGGATGACATAACCATGCTAACCTCATATAGTCTTTATGATTTAGTGAGTTCCAGGACTGTGACTGCAACCGGAACTTGAGTACGGAATATAGGGACGGGCCCTGGCAGCTGTCATGTACATCTTGTACATGGTAGGTTGCAGGGCTCTATTGGCAGATGAGGCTTTTCTACCAGATATGTACTGGCTAAAGAGCTTCCTTCACAGAGACATACACCTGAGATGTGTTCGCTTTAATGCACTGCCGGGGGTATCTGCGGTAGGCTCATACAAGGTAAGTTACACACAGCGCCACTAGTGGCGGAACAGTATAATTTGGTTTAGGATTCTGTTAGAGTAGCCTTCTGTACTTGTGAGTCAGTCCTGTGGCCACCTTCACAATCTGTCCCCTAATGACTCAGGACTTGAATTGAGCCAGCAATTGTCAGAGTGTACCTGCACCTCTCCCACTGCTGCCTCACTGTCCACCATCTCAGGTTTAATTTTTTTTTCAGTTATTGTTGTAAGCAAACTCGTGGCAATATGAACTGAGCAAAACTGATGCTTTCTGAAAAGCAGTCATTACTGCTTGAAACAATATCTTGGATCAGGAATTCACCTCAGCAGGTAATCATCCGAGAAACCAGTGATGATACCTAGAACGTCCACATTGTCAACTACTTCACTGCTCTTCAACACACACACGAAAGGAGATCATATAGAATCTGCACAATGTATTCCCAGTATGAAGTCACTCTGGCACCATCAGAGGGTGGGCTTGGGAAATGCCACTGCTTATTATTTCCCCTCTTCCTCCCGCATCAAGAAGAAGCCAAGCCTGAGGATCCCAGGAGGGCATCTTAGCTCTCCCATAAAGCCCAGCAGAGCCCATGGTATATTTGAACCCCACTGAATGGCAGCCAAGCTCAAGAATCCCAGGGAGCACACATGATTATATTCCTAGCATATCTGCACAGGCTGCGTCTCATGTTAGCATCTCTAGTGGGCAGAGCTTGGAAGAGTGCCCCCATCTTTCCCAGCTCATCTGCTACAGTGACTACATGAGCCAGCTGTACAATGTAAGCAGTTACTGACCCCTCAAACTAATGACAGTCATCAGAGCTTATTTTCTCAAGCAAGAAATTTTGTTCACCCAGGTCAGCATTAGAGTAAGAAAACAGAAATAAAAGTAGAAATTTCTCTGTCAGTATTTGATGCAAAGCAATTTACCAATATTAATTAAGTCTTTTGCTTGCTCTACAGGCAAAGGGGGATTATTTTTAACCTTCCCACTTCAACCCAACTACTGTGGTGTCTTCTTTTTCCCCCACAGAAGGTGCCTGTATGAAATAGCCTCTCTCTTCCACCTTCCTACTATATCCCGCACTTGTTCTTGGCCCTCTTCTCCTAATTCTTCCAGTGTTTTACCTTCATCAGGAAATATTGACTTGCTCAGTAAATACTTGAGTTGGTTTGTCAGTTTGCTAATTGAGTGGGTTTGTGTCCTACCCCTCCACTTCCCCCCCCCAAAAAAGGGGTCCAGTTCTGTGAGGCTTTTAACTGATCCATTCTTCTACTCAGGATATTTTTTAGTTCCTTTTGACTCCAGATACCTTGTGGTGATCCCTTGGTGCAAAAGCTCGCGTTAGTCTCCATGGCAGCATTTGTCCAGTAATGGCCCCATGTAAAGTTCAGTTCCAGCCTTCTATCAGTGCTGTTGCTCATCATTCTGGGCAGAGTTTTCATTCCTGAGTCATCATACTGGGCCAGGTTTGCAGCCCTGCATCATCACACTGGGTGCGGTTTGAGTTTACTTTGGCTTTCACTTTGTCACCAGAGACAATTAACCTCCTTGCTGTGTTGGGGACCCCCTGTGATTGCATGGACTATGGGGCCTAATATTGCCACTGTGTAGTCTACATCTGGCTCCCACTGACTGTGTGTAACAACAAGAGCGTCACGGTGCCCAGCCCAGATTCCATCTTGAAAAGCACAGTTCCCAATACCACAATATGTATTGCTATACCTGTGTCTATTTCTGTGTTTCAAAAAAGCTGCTGCTTTGTGATGATTCACCAACATTGCCTCTTCATGACAAACTAAATTGTGATTTATGTTGCACACCTGCTCATACTTTGTGTATTTAGAATTTTACTCCTTGGATTAGCAGCATTAAGATCTCTCAGCTTCTTTCCTTTTCAAGAGTCCAAAGGGGGAGAAATTGTGATTTTCCCCCACCATACTCCACAGTGCTCCTTCTAAAACAGTTGATTTTGATTTTCTCTCCTCTGAAAAAGTTTCTTTAAATAGGGGTTCAACCATTTTCTAAACTTAGACAATGGTGTTGAATGGGTAGTTTTAGTTGCATGGGTAGCCTATTTCCACTCTCTGGGGCTGGGATGGGGATGGGGGGGAAAAGGAAAGCTTGATCATTTTATTCAGTTTTAGCACTTTAAGAACGAAGAGACAGCTTGAGTAAATGGCACATTTGCTGTCTGCATTGGCTAAAACTGAAAATAAATATGCTGTTGCCAAGCTACAAACACACTTTGTAATGCAGTAAACCGATTTTGTTACCTGGGCCTGGAGAGACTTGGCCCATTAAGCTGATTGTAGCGGTCCTAGTAATGGGCCCTGAGTTGACAAAGTACAAATCTGCAGCTGTTCCTGAAATGCACAAAAGCAGTAGCGGGCTGAACTAATGTTGCCCTCTCTCATATATCATTGCTTTGTGCCTCCATTATATTTCTGGATTTCATCCTCTAGGACCTGTTTGCACTACAAATGTAACTACTAGTGCATAGGTAGTGGCCTCAGGGTTCTAACACTGCTTTTTTTTATTATTGTGGTTTGTGTGACAGTTATGATGAACACAGGCATATCCTGAGACTACTGTATCCACTTTATATATGTTTTCTGTAACTCTGAGAGACAGGGATTGTGAGCTGGCTGGCTGGGGAGGAAGAGTTATGGAGCTCCGTCCAGGAACTATAATCAGTAGGGGGATAATTACAGTGGACTCTGGGACAAGTAAACTAGTGCAGAGAAGTATTCCCCATGGGGGAAAATTACACACACAGACTGGGTTCAAGAGATCAAAGAGACCAAGAAAGGATTTTTGTGCATAAAAGCTGAGTTTAAATTGAGTCAGGAAGCCCTCATTTTGATCCAGCAAACTGACATGAAATTTTAACCAAGGGCACAAGCTCTACTTGAAGCGTTTGAAGGTCTGGAAATCTGCCAGGGTTTCTCTAGGAAAGATGAAGGACTTCTGGTAAGCTTAAGCTAGCATGTAGACTGTTTATCATATTATATGTTTCCTCATGCACTGTGAGACAGTACAGAATTGTCCTTATGGACTTCAGACTGCAGAGACCTTGGAAGCATTTGAACCCTTGGGCACTAGAAAGGCCTAAGTGGTAGAAACTTAAAGATGAGAATGAAAAAATTCTTCTAGCAAAGAGTAGCATATAGATTGTGTGGAGAACAGCTGGCATGAACTAAAGTTAATTTTGTTGGAAACAGCACATGACATTCTAGAAGTAATGAAACCACAGTGCCAAAAACCATAGGAAGGGAGACTTGGTGGTGAAATCCTCAAGTTAAAGAATCTGAGGGCGAAAGCATAATCTGAAGAAAAAGGCAGCATCATGAACAGTGATAAGATGTCATACAGAAAAAAAGAGTCCAAAAGAAATGTTGTAACAGCTAAAAGCATGGCTTGTGATGAGCTATATAACTGACTAGGAAGACCTGAGGAAGAAAAGACCATTTACAGACTCACCAAGGCAAAAGAGAAAATGACATGATGTGAATGAGTTTGCTTAAATTAGAAGTGCACATAGTATATTGTACAAATGGCTAATCAGTCAACAAAGCTAGGAGCTGACTATTTTGAAAGGGTGATGAATGAGGAAAACACACGGGAGGAACTAAGAATGTGTAAGATGAACTGGGACAGAATAGATTGCACATAGGAGGAAGAGGTTGCAGAGGTGTTTCAGAAAATGAAAAAGGGGACAGAATCTAGGCCAGATGATGTGTCAGTGAATGCACTGAAGTCATTGGGAAGAGAGATATCTTACAAGTCTGTTCAATGATATTCCTAAGAATGAGAAAATACCAGATGAAGGGCATAAAAGCTTTGTGGTTCTTATTTTTAAACATAAGAGATATTACACTGTGTGCTAACTATTGCCCAAATAAGCTGATATCACATGCTATGAAAGTATGGTAGAAGGTTATTGAAAAACATATTTGTATGTAATAATTGAAATTTGGAAGAGGCAGTATGGATTCATTCTAAGAAGGAATACAATTGATGCTATCTTCACACTCTGAATCCTCATGGACAAGTTTAGAAAAAAGAGATGGCAATTAGTCACGATCTCTGTGGGGCTGGAGAAGGTGTACAATTGTGTATCAAGAGAATTTGTTTGGAGAAGTGTGCTAGAAGAATATGTCCATCTTATTCAAGATATATTTGATGGAGTGACTACTGTAGTCAAAACTAAATGAGACTACTGTAGAGAATTTCCAGTAAACGTTGGCCTACATCAGAGGTCAGCATTGAGTTGCTTTTTGTTTGCAATTGTCATGGATATGATAAGTGAGATCTTGGAACATGCTGTTCACTGTTGCTTTAGTGATATGGGCAGAAGATGGTGAGACCCTGCATGCTAGTTTTGAACAGGCAGGTCTTAGAATGAATGTTAGTAAGACTGAAGCGATGATAACTGAAGGAGGAGAACTCATAAAAAATTATTTCATTGGCAGAGAGCTTAGAGTAAAATTTAAATTCCTAGGCTCAATGGCTGCTAACAGTGGTGTCCCCCTGAGTGCATCCATCGTACTACAGCTGCTTGGCAGAAAGGCAGAAACTGATCCCAGTTCTTTGTGACAAAAAGATACCAATAAAGTTAAAAGGTACAGTGTATAGAACTGTAACTTGACCCATCCTAATGTACAGGACAGACTTGCCCAGCCACTAGAAGCAAAATCAGTATGCATTCCATCATGGAAATGAAGATACTGAGATGGTCAAATGGTCGGACATGCCACATTGGAAATGAAATGAGGAGGTTGTAAGGGGCCTAATGCAGGTTGCTCCAACTGAAGACAAGTTGCGAGAGGCTAGACTATGATGGTACGGGCATGTACAGTGGGATACCTGAAAGCTAAATCAGTAGAATGGCTCTTGAGACAATAATGGATGAAAGATGACCAACGGGGACACCAAAGTCTTAGTACATGGACTGGAGATCAGCTACCTCAGAGACCAATCTGCATGACAGCCTGGCATATGATCATCAGTTTTGGAAGAAGGCTATAAAGAGTTGCTGACACCGAATAAGTGGCAATGAAGAAGAAGAAGAAGAAATGTTTTCTTTGCAATGATTTTGTCCTAATATAAATGTATTGTGCTCTGTCTAAGGCTATCTTGTCCCTAGTAAACCATTGTCTTATTCCATCAGAGTTAAATGGTAACCTTGGAAAGCTCAGTTTTTTTAGCAGAGTGTGTTTAAGTTACAGGAGTCTGAAGGGGTGGGGCAGGTGGACAGTGTGTTCCAGCTCTTAGAAGGGTTTGTTGGATGGAGGGTATGCACTCCAAAAACATGCCTAGGGTTACAGAGACTGTGGTAGTGCCTGGAAACTTAAAACAACTGGAAATCCAGAGGTTTAGATTCTCCTCACAGCATTTTACTGAGCCACCACCAGGGTCAGCCGGACTGGATCTGTGACAGTTTGTACTGTAAGATGACATGGTTTTAGAATTGGTTTGGGAATATGTTAGGTCATGATCTAGGCCAGGAGTGATCTAAGCCAGAGCACTCTTTTACGGTTAAAGTGCAGCTCGCAAAGTCCCCTATGCCCCCCCATTCTCTGCTTACTAGACTGGAGTGGGGAGCTTTGAGCTTCTGCCCTGTGGCAAAGTGATGATGGGGCTAGAGGATTCTGTCCAGTGGGGAGGGCGGTTTTGGGGATCAGTAAGTTTGGCCATCCCTCCTCACCCCTTTAGTATGATTCTCTAACATAATTCTACAAAGATGGTGTACTGTTTGCTCTCCAAACTAAAAAGAATTAGAACCTGGACACCTCAAATGTGTACTTGAATGTGTGTCAGTGGGGGAAAACATGAACTTGACATTTAGATCTCTAATATTTCTGAAATTTGGACTAAAAATCTTAGTGCCAAATACCCCTGTATTTCTGTTTTTCACTTAGTTTATGCATCTCTAAATAGAGAGAGGAAAATTCCTATCACCTTTAGAGAAAAGCAGCTCTGATATATAATAACAATAAAAAAGCAACAGTTATACTAAATTATAAAGTGTGGTTATGGTCAGAAAAGTTACTCTGTAAAAATAGCATAAGGGAGTTCCATGTTTATTCTCCATCAGTGACTCCAGATCAGATTTCCTCAGTTAATAAATCAAAGCAAAATTTTTCTAAAGCCAGTACTGCATGCATGCGCAATGATTTATCTGAAATTGTGTGGATTCCGTCTTCTACATCATCACCAACATAAACATTCTGGAATCAGAATTTAGCTGGTAATTTTGTTGATGTATTTTTCAGATTGAACAACTTGCTCTTTCTCTATTATATTGGCTCTGCAGTATCGACAGTATACATAATCAGAAACTTGATTTGGACATTAAAATAAACACCTCTATCTCCAAAGATGCAGAAGAGGCAGTTATGTGCAAATAACAAGGTGCAATTTTTAGTCATTCTCTGACCAGCGTCATAAACTGGATGAATTGTCTCAGCTACTGTAAAGTAAGCATCTTTTTGTGCAAACACAAAACCCTCAAATCTTCATCAAACCTTGAGTATCACCCCACCCTTAAAATTAACCTCAGCCTTCTTAGACATCTGAAAACTCTGGTAAAGTTCTTTTTCTTCACTTTCTCTTTTTGGCTTAGACAAACACTAAAATACCAGGGCAATGACTATTCTCAGGATAACTTCTTCCCCATCCAGTACTGGGAAGTAGTGGAAATGTTCAAAATGATAATATTACTAAAATCAAGTACATAATGTGAATTTACATGGTGCTTTATAACCATACATTATTGCTATTTTATGTTATAGTAGGGCCCAGATGACCTGAGCAAGATCAGGATCCCTTTGTGGTAGGTACTGCACAATCACATCAATAGACACAGTTGCTATTCTGAGGGATTTACAGTCTAAGACCTGGTTTACACTGGCCACAGATTTCGGCGGCAGTTGATGGGAGATACGCAAGCTACTTCCAGTAACTTGTGTATCTCTCATCGACTTCCTAATGTCTACTTACTGCAGCATCTCCACTGCACTGCGCTGATGGGAAATGCCCTCCCGTCGATGTAGTGCTATGCTTCTTGCCATGGTGGATTTACAGAGTCAACTTCCAGGTTCAATAGAGCAACTCTTCACTACCACTCAATCAAACCCACAAAACTGATCCTGTAGACGTAGCCTAAGATAATTCCACTTCCCCTCCCCATTAGACTTGAGAGGTTTCAACAAGTATCTAAGCCTTATCTCAATAGAATTTAAATGGTTAATTTGTTCAGGTGAGCTATTATTTACCAGGTTTAATCTCATTAAAGCTATAATAAATGTTTGCTTTTATAAAAAACTATTATCAAAAACATCTGTTTTATGCAGGTGGACTCTAACTATCATATTATAGATGGCGAAATTGAGGCAAATGTACTGTGGTAGAGTGACCTGTTTAAGATCACACAGTAAATCAGTGTCAAAACTAGGATTAGAATACAGGTATCTTGACTCCTAGGCTATGTCTATACTGCAGTAAAAAACCTGAAGCTGGCCCAGGTCAGCTAACTCAGGTTTGTTCGGCTTGATCTCCAAGGCTGAAAAAACTCTGTGTAGACACTCAGGCTTGGCTGGAGCCTAAACATTTACACAGTGATTTTTAGTCCTGCAGCCTGAGTCCCGTGAGCTTGAGACAGCTGACCTGGGCCAGCTCTGACTGCACAGTGTAGATTTTATCCCCATGTAAATATACCCTTAACCTACTAGACAACACATGTGCAGTAGCTCAAGGTTAGCTTGTCCCGGCATTATCTGGAAATCTCACAACATGATCTCTAGAAGTAGTTTTTTCTCTCCATTTAGATCCTCTTCACTTGGTGCATTCTTGTGTGGCATCAGGAAAGCAGGGAACTTATTAATGGTAAATTCCAAATTTTGAGAAAAGAGAAATTAGTGTTTCATGTATTGCCCTTACGTATTATATTTCTTCATTCTTTTCAACCATCCTTAAAGAGCAGAAATAGGTCACTCACATTCTGTCCATTTTAGTACTTGGGAATAAGGCAGAGACAATTTAATATTCTAATAACTAAGTAAATGGCACTTAAGCAATAAGAATCAAGGCACTGAGCATTTCCTGCCAACTTAATGACCAGCTGGGAGGATCTGATGGCCCTTGGCTGCATCTTGGACCATTAACTTTAGATAAGATGATTTCCCAGTAAAATGTCCTCTACTGAGACAATTTTTGCTATTACAAGCTTAATATATTTTTACTGGCTTATAAAATGCCTTCACTTTGGTGGGATGTTGTTCATTTGTGTGCGTATGTCATCACTACCATAAGCAGTACCCTAAATGGTTTAGGATGTAGATCCCAGACAGACTGCTGAGTCTCCCTGTGATATCACTACACACGTCAACAATGAAGGCTCTCGAGCAAAAGCCTCTCCCAGGTTGAAGAGAAAAGGGCTTTGCTGTTGGGGATTTTCAATGAGGGTTCTGAAATTTGCTCTTTTTTTTAATTCACCAGAGCTGGGTTTGCTAACTTTTCGCAAAAACCTATTTTTCCCCACCCCAGTACATGTTTGGGGATGGGTCAAGCAGGAGACTGAGGGTGGTGACTATATTTATAGTCACGTGATGTCAGTTTTGTTGACAAATGTTATAGTGGCTAACCTGGGCAGTGTATATAATAATTATCTGGGGCTCACAAGCTGTAGTGTGATGTAGTAGAAAACTTTTTTTTACATGAGTTCTCCCATTATCCATAAATGGAAAATGCACAAATGAGTTTATTCATCTTATCTTAAAGTTGCCTGTTTACCTCGTTAGTCCATTATATGCTTTGAATATTCAATATATGACACAGAAATAATACCCCAATGTTTTAGAGTTTCTAAATATATCCTTTTGCTTACAGAGATACCTTAATGCCATACATTCATATGTACAACAGTCATAGCACCCACAAAAACTTCTAGAAATTACTTATGTTAGCTTTATTATAACTAATAATGCCACAACTTTAAAGTGTATAGACTTTCCCCTTGTCAATGGTATAATAAAGCTGAGGTTTCTAGCTGTGCAGTATCAAAAGCTACCTATTTATACTGTACTTAAACTGAAAGTCTCAATTCAATTCACTTCACTATATGCTCACACAACAGACTTGATTGCCTGGTAGGACTTCATAATGATCTTTTGATTTTCACCATTGATGAGGTAGCCATGAAGTCTCCCGTTAGCTGGCTTTGTCCTCATGGATCACCTGGTTTACTGATGATCTGTGACAAATGAAGTGAGAGGGAAGACTGCTAGAGTACTTGTGGTGGAAATCTTGTGCGGAGGTTGATCAGCTGTAACATAAAGATATATTTAAAACTCTTACGTTGTGACTGGGCAGGAAGCAAAAAAGTTATATTCCTCTGCGATAGCATCCACACAATCTTGGACAGCCCATTTGTTTTGGGTGATAGACCAGATTAACCAGACTTTCTTTCTCTGCTTGGTTGGTGGTCTGAGCCTCTCCTGTTGTGAGGAAATGTCTTATATTGTAGATAAGATTGACCATCTTCAAGATGAGCTGTCTGCTTCTGTGGGGCAGAGGTAAGATCTTTGGGGAACTAAGGCTCCGATCCTCAGTTATGTAGGTGCCTACCTCACATAGAAATTCTTTTGAGGATCTAGGCCTAAGGTCTTTTCATCTCTGTTAGAGTTTCAGAGGAGGTGCTCTGTGGTCCTGTCAAGAGAACTTTCTGTCACACCCCGTGTTTTAGATCCACATCAGTCCGGAAGTACTGGGTCCTTTCAAGGTGGAGAGTGCCAATATCTCTCCCAGAGAGATTAGGCTGCCTGTTGCTTTGAAGGACACATTAATGTGGCCTCTACTCAAGAAGCTCTTGCTTGATGCTGACATTAGAGCTGACTGACAATAGGATTTTTTGTACCACAGGAAATTACTATACTTCAAAGCTTGTTTTTGTTCTGAATTAGGACAAAACTTAAAAATATCCAAATTTACTGGAGAATGGAAAGTTCTAAATCAAATTTTTTCAGAAATGTTTAAACTCATTGGCTCAGCTAGACATTCTTCTGAGTTCCCTTGTGCTGCCATGTTGCTTCTTGGGAATAGCAGTTCAGGGGTTTCCTGCCCCCATTCTCCTCTAAGGAACAGGCTCTTTGGCCAGACTACATCTCGTTATGTGAACTGTGATCATGTAATTTACATGATGCACTGCAGTGGTTCAACCAGAGGGCAAACTGTGGTACATAATGGAGATGCAGTCGGACCAGGGAGCCTGGACGTAAAGGAGAATGAGGGGCATCTGGACTACATCTCCCTTGAAGCACCTTAGCAACTCAGTGGGACACAGGATAATGTGGAACTGAAATGAAACGTTATGATTTGATTTGGCAAGTCAAAACATTTTATTCTGGGATGACTTAAGCTGAAACCAAGTATTTTGTTTCAATTTTCCTGATAAGAAATTGAAAAGTTTTGGCAGTAATCCACATTTTCCCATATTGAAACTGCATTTTCTGGAGAAAAAAAAATGGTCAGCTCGTACTGACAATCTGGAACAACATCTTTTGGGGGGGTAAGATTGTGGAGAAGGTTGTGGCAAGACAACTCAGAGTGTGTCCTGATCTTTTTGAGCATTTTCAATCTGGGCATAGTCCTGACTTTGGCACAGAAATTCCATTGGCCAGTGATCACCTGGCAAAAAGATCAAGTGTCTAGACTGCCATTCTTAAAATTATCAGATGCCTTTGAAAGTGGTGTTGATTCTCCTGTGCATGTTCATGGATGGAGGTGCTCTTCAGTGGCCCACTCTTTTCTCTGAGGAAGACTGCAATGGGTAATTGTGACTACTTTTTCCTCATGCCAAAAACTCCCATGTGTGTGGTGCTGCAGGGCAATTTTCTGTTATTCCTCCTCTTCATCATGCATATGGCATTGTTAGGAAGCCTAAGGAAGAATGGGATTTGGTGTTGTCAACATGCTGATTAATCCCAACTGTATGTCTCTATCTTGTCCAACTGCATGATGTAATGGTGCTTCAGCCAATGTCTTGTTGAGATTGGGGTATGGATGAGTGTATTGCTTACAGAATAAATAATGATAAATGTATGACATAGTAACTCTATACCTGCTGTACAGCCAGATCATTTCCCCACAGCTCTGTTCTCTATAAAGCTCATGTAGTCTCTAGGAATATCTCATTAATCATGTATATGTGTGTGTATGAAAACATGCTTTTCACTCAATAAGAATAGTTGGGACCAATTCTGTTCTAGTTGACTTCATTGTGATCAAGACTGAACCGGAATGGTGTTAGCATCAATCTCTTTTGTCTGCTTCATCTATATTCATGGCAGTTGGGATATTTAACTTCTTATTGTAAATCACTTTGGGTTATTTTGAATTTGTAAGGTACTATTTACTAACAATCTCTTTTCTGTTATTTTCTTGTGATAACAGGGCTGGTGATTTCAATGAGTCACATTATTTTTGTTCCTTAAACTCTTTTTGACTGAATTAACTGAATACCATTCTTACAGTTAAAGAAGCAAAGTGCTCCCACAAACAGTCCATATGAAAAGACTTCACACTCGTGCAAACTCCATGTGGTTAGATTGAGGAGAGGGGATGAATACTAGCCATCAACCTGCAGGTTGCTGCTCAGGCTCTCACACAGTTGGAATAAAGCAGCTGCTAGTAGATATGACCTGCTACTGATCTTCTATGTAGGGTTTTGGGTCACTGGATCCATGCTATTTATGAAACACTGCTCAGGTTCCACCTCATTGCAAGAAGATAGAGAAAGCTGCTGTAGTGTTCAGGACATAGGAATATATGGAGTTCCGCTGCATGAACTCTCTAGTGACTGGTCTTCCAAACAGCAGAAATGTGGCTTTTCAGTTTTGTTTTGAAGCCACATGCTGGGCAGCATGAGTCTCCTAAAGACTAATTTGTCCTTTAGTCAAAAGATATTAAAGCACACAGATTACTGGTTCAGGCATAAATGTCCCTGTGCTATATGTAATAAGTAATACATCCAGAGAAAATCACTTTAAATATTTCTTCTTAAATATGTCATAAGAATAGGAACAAAAGAATTGCTATGCTGGATGAGCCTCTTTTCCCATCTACTTCAACATCTTATCTCTGACCGTAACTAGTGTCAGATATTTTTAGAGAAATGGCAGTAGGATCCCTGTAATTGATAATTATGGAATAACCTGGCTAGAGGGATTTTATTCCTAACCCCTTGGTTTATGCTTTGAAGCATAAAAATTTAGATTCCTTATATTTTGTTCCCTCTCACTTAAGAAAAATCTTCATATTAACCATATAAAGAGCAACTTTTGAATCCTACTAAGCTCTTGAACTCTGTGGTATATTGTGGCAATAAGTTGGCAGAGTTTCCTTATATCAGTTTTAAATTTCAGTGCAACTGCTTTTTCAATTTATCGAATGCCACCTTGTTCTTACATTATAAGAAGCTAAATCAAGTGCTTGAATGGCCTTCTCTTTTCTATTCATTATTTCATATACCTATTTCATGGCCTTTCTTTTTAGTCTCCACTGTAGTGCTAATCTTTTCAATATCACCTCATACAGAAATTTTCCTATGCCTATTATTGTGCATTTCTTCAATAATTTTTATGACAGAGGATTAGTACTGAACATAGTACTGGATGTACCACTGACGTGTATATAATGCATTATAAGATTTTCAGTATTATTCCATTTTTGTTAACACCCAACCATTTATTTTGTTTTGACCATCCTCTGTGCACAGAACAATTGCTTTTATTGAATTGTCCACTGCAATAAATTGCTTTTTAAAAATATATATTATTTTAAAAAATCAACACATCTCTATTACCATTAATAAAGTATTTTAAAAATATTATTAGAATTTGATCTGTTTTTGAAATATTTATTTTATGCATCCTAGATAATGTAAAAAATAAATAAATACAGCCTTAGACTAAGAAGTGTATGTCTTTTTAATGAATGACTCTAATATTAGTTGATGATTTGAACATGTGTAGTAGCTGGGAATCCTATCACTTGTGGCTGTTTTGAACTTGGAAAATACTAATATTTAAATTATTAGAGTTGTTTATAATATGTAACTGCATTATACTCTTCACTTTTGGTAATACTGCAGTAAGCCTGTGATACTAATTATTGCTTCATATAGTCTTTCTGCAATTTATAACTTCAGTATTTCATCTCTTGATTAATATTATTTATGAAAAATCTCTGCTTGCTAGAGATGGTCATGTGAATACCTAACTAAAAGTAACTTACCTGACAACTGACAATTTTTTCAATAAATTATTCACTGAACATTGTTTGAACATTAATAGAGCTGATCAGCTAATGAGAGAAATTATTTGCTAACTAGGGTAAAAAATAACTGGATACATACTGAGTAACCAATAATTTGAAATGCTTTGAGTTTAATATTATTGCTTTGGTATGTTAAAGATGGAATATACACGAAAGTACATATAGTTATTAACCAATGATTAGTTAATTTAATTGTTTATATATTTTAATCCAAAAATCAATATACCAGGAAAAAGACTATATTCTATACATGAAACTGTAGCCTGTGTAGTATTTGAGAGTTGTTCAGTGTTCATTGTGGAAACTATAATACATGATTAATTCGCACACAGTTCTGGAAATGTTTAAGGGGCCAGATCCAGTGAGTCCACTAAGGACAGTTGAGCATCTGGCCTCAAAAACAACTGTGTTGCTGAAATATAAATAGTTTTGAATACAAAAGGACAATATTTATTTATTTTTACTAAATATTTCTTAAAGCTGAGCTAAGATCTAGTTTCATGCTGAACACACCATTCTGTAGATTTTAAAAAAATTCTAAAACTGTTATGAAAGAAAAGACTCCCGAAGACCACTGACATCAGCAAACATCATAGAGCTTAGTCAACAGAGATGGTTGGTGCTTAATTTGCATCTTTAAAATAAAATTTATTTTATAACCATAAGAAAAGGTCTTTTGAATGAGATTCCTGTAAAGAGTGTTGATTTTTGTACTTCAGGTGATCGTGATACCCTTAATCAAGCTGAATGGTACCTTATCCATTTACTGCAATGGCGGTACTAGTGGAGTATGAATTACTGGTAATGTAGAGTAGTGGAATTAATGTTTTGCATTCTGGTTCTTAATACTTTGTGCAGGGAGGTAATAGATTCAATGTCTTTGTACACAAAGTGTGCACACCCCTACAAAATAAAAGCTTTAGTTTTCCTTATGAAAGCATGGAGAGTTTTACTGACATATTTCTAAGAGTTTGTTAAACTAATGGATAGCACTGTAAATGGCTGTTCTGGCAATGATATTTTGATCTGCTTCAAGATACATCTTGTTAGTAGCCCATGACCCGATAGTGTGATTCCGACACTTAAAATGAATGTTGAATGTTTATTCATGGGCCTGGCTCACTGGCAACAGTGTGCAGCAGTGCAGATAGCCGAAGGGTTGTGCAAGCAGAAGTAAATGTATATTTTAGGGAAGAAGAAGTAATGCTGAAAGTTATGACCCCATGCCAAGATTCTGATGGCTGAAGACTAGCACATGTGTATATATGTATATTGGCAAAACAGCCTTTGATGGATACAGTATGTTGTGGTGATGTTAGTCTGCTGGTGATTTTAATAACTGCTGCCACTAGATGGAGTAGGTTATTAGGAGACCGGAATTTCTCTCTAGGATAACAGGGCATCCTTTGGTGGGTCTGACTACTACTGCACTTGTGATCTGGGGAGCCCGAAATGGCTAGCTACTGTTTTTCTCACCAGTGGGTTCTGTACTATGGAGAGATATAATTAAAGATTATAATTAAACAACACTCTAACACTGTGAAGGTCAAACAATTTCTTATTGTTGTGTAACTGTGTCCTGGATGAGACCAGGCATTACAATGATATACAGTGACATGAGACCCTAATTACAGGCAAGTCATGTGTATTTAAAGTAAATTCACAGTTGTACTTTAAAACACATACAGTAATTGAACATGGTGTAATACAAACTTCTGCCCTTTAATCTATTTTTATATACTTCCTTGGGGGAATTTAATACTATAATTCTACCAAATGTCTTCACTAGAAATGCACATATATCTCTTAAGAAAATGAGGTTGTGTGTTCATGAATAATTGAGGTTATGGGGTTATGAAAAATGTTTCATTTGCTGCAAGGCAGTAGTCAGGTATCTGCATGTTTTCTTTTTCTGAGTAATCTTAACTGTCCACATAACTGGCTTTGCAGGTAAAATTATTTTGAATTTTTAAACAATTCACCTATTTTTTATACTCTTAGTGTTCACTTGCTGTTAATAATCTAGCAAATTAATTTGCTGGTAGAACTATTTGCTAAAACAGTGGATTTTAAGTATGATATTTGCATAAAAAGTGAATTCAGCATGAATTGTAATTATTTACATTGGAAATATGTCTCTAATAGCCACGTTCATCAAGCAACATACCATATGATTTATATATCCAGTCAAAACAATAAAAAATGTAATACTTACAGCTAATAGCTTGTGAATAATTTACACAGGAGAGTATTTCAGAAGAAATTTTCAACAATAATTTTTAGAATGAATAAAACTAAGATGTTCTTAACCACTACACACAATTCATAAACTGAAAAGTGATGTTAAATTAATAAAAATGAATGATTTCTTACAAATAATTTGCTTAGCTGTAAATGTGTGTTCAACATGAAGGCTAAACTATCCTGAAATCTTTTAACAAATGTTGTGGTATTTAGCTGTTAAGAAAGAGACTAACTATTCAAAATACTGTATCTAATTTGTTTGTGAACCTCTCAAGTGCCTAATATTTGGATGTGGATATCAGATTATCTTTGTTTATGTAGGAAAATTTAGAAACATAGTGAACAATAGACTTATGAAATTTTCATTTTATGTTCAGAGACAGGTTGTGTTCCCACACTCCTCCCCACAAGTGTTAACATGCATGTTACTATATTCTACCACCTCATTTTTTGAGATATTCAAAGAGATAATTAATTTTAAAACGGGGCGAGGAAATTGAACTTCCAAACTGAGTGTTGAAATTACACCTGCAGTAATGGTGTCAGAGGTATAAAGATAGATAGTGATGATCTTACATTGATGTGCAGTGTCTTTCCTCAAAATGGTTTGCAAAGCCTTACAAACTGATGTCAGTTATACACAGGGATCATTTAAACCAGTAAATTGCAACCACCAAACAGCCCCTGAGATTAATTGGTACGATAGTCTCTTCTGCTATGTAAACAAAAGAGCCTAAGCTGAGTCTAAACAATGTTTTTATTAGGAACTGCTTCATTTGTCAGTTTGAAATCGTCCAAGGACTTTGTAATTAAAATGAGAGAGTATGTGCAGGGCAAAATTTTAATGCAGAACTACTGAAGCTTGGCTTATTCTTTTGACGAGCAGATATCTACAGAAGGCTTTATTTATGGTCGTGCCAAGTAAATTTTTAAGCAGCTAGTTATCATAGTCTGTGGTAGTAGTTTATAGTGCAAGAGTAACTCTAGTGAATCTAAATTGCTCAGATAATTGAAAGAAGGCATAAATCTGTAAATTACATTGTAAAACAAATGACATAATGAAGCTAACTGCAGGAGATAGCAGTGAAAGAGAGCCCACTGGTGGTTAGTGTTGCTTCAAAGTGTCTATTGTGACTACCTCTGACATACAGTCATTATTGTGCTTTTACAACTATATTGAACTCCTCTATAAACTTCTTTATAATGTAAGTAGATATCACATAAGAGGCGTTGGCTATAGTGTGTAGTGTGGATAAATGTGTATTCAGTAATTTATAACAGTTCTTGGGTTGTGGCTCAAATAACTATATTTTATTAGATAAAAAAAGTTTTACCGGCAGTTGATGCTTCATTGATTCATTGATTCAATTATTGCTTCATTTGAGGTTAGAGGTCTACAGGTCATGTCTGTGAGGTCACAGCTGTGAGTCACAGAGCCCTTTGAAAATGAACAAAGGGTAACTCTTTCAAATAACGAAGCAATAGACCTGCACTGTTGAAATAATGGGCCAGGTGCTCAGGTGCACATGCGCCCAATTCAGCACACCCAAAGGGTAGGTGAGGTATAATCAGTTGTTTCCACAACCTTTCTGAACCTTTGGTATTTGGATCTGTTTAGCCCTCAGTATGAGTTAGCTTGGCAGCTGAGAGTCTCCCTTAAGTATGAAGCTGATATCACTGACTGTATGTCAACTGTTACGTTCCCCAATCTAGGGTCACTGGAGCACAGCGTACTCCAGCTACACTGTTTCCTGCTTCTTTCTGTTCCTGGTACGTCATGTATGCTCAAGGTTGGATGCCAGCAGTTGGTGCCAGAGCCAGCTAGGCCAGCTTTATGCCACCTTTGAATTCCCCTATGCAAAGGGAAGCAAAACAAATCTCCCTCTCAGAATGTGCACTAATTGGTCAGAAAAATCCCAAAGAAACAGTCTTTCATCTGAATTTGCCAATTTGTCAAAATCAAAATGTTTCACTGAGAGTTACATTTTGATGAAGTTCCTCTGTAAACCAGTCAGGATTCTGAAGCGAGCTTTTGAAATCTGCTACCTTCCCTGCCAGCTCACTTCTCCAGCTCCTGATATTCCAGCCAGGGTCTGTGGCTCAAGGGGAGGCAGTTGGGCATATTGTCTATGAGTTGGGACTTCAGGATTTTCCCTTTTATGAAGAACTTCTAAATTTGGGGATTTTCCTGAATTGGCACAAAACCAAATTAGAGAATATTGAAATCCTCCCCAAAACAGACTTACCTTTTGTCACACAGCTCTACTAATTGGCACTTTGTTGGCTGTCCCAAGCAAGAGGCCAAAGATCAAATGAACATGGAATCTGAACTATTTCCCCTTCCTTCTAGGTGTGACCCTTTGATGGGGTAGTGTGGAAGTGCTTCCATTCAGTGAATAAAAAAAGCACTTCAGTCTCTAGACCTGTCTGGGCAGTTTCTCTAGGCGGTATCCATTGACTCCTTGGATTCTTCTACTCAGTATTCCCTTTTGGTTTCCTCATTTTAACCCTGTGACCTACACTTCTGTCTTTGCTTTTCATTCTTTGTCCCCCCCTTCCCCCAATTGCTTATATTTTGGCTTATTTGGCCCCTCCCTCATCTGAGGGAGTTGGCCTTTTGTGCTGGATTCTGCCCACCATCCCAGGATTTAAATAGCCTGGGACTTTTCTCCAGCAGTAAAAACCCAAAAAAGGATCTAAAGGAAACAAACATCAGACCCTTCATGATCAAGCATAAAGCTTTCAAATGGTTAAAATTACCTGTGTTATATAAGAGAAGAATAAAATGGAGTAAAGTATCAGCCCATAATATCATGGTGGCTACAAGAACAGATGGGCCTGATGCCACTAAGGGACATCCTCTGTAAAGGATAGCATAAGTTTTCTAGCTGTCAATACATTGTGGAAGTGAAACAACTCTGAAAGCTATTCACTTATTTCAAATATGTCTTGGCACAGAATGAGGAGGGTTATATTTTGCAATAGTTTGAATTTCCTATGGATGCATGAACTACTTTTATGAAAAGAACATTGACCATAGCTTTGAGAATGCTTGTAAATATTAGCATTGCTAGGGAGCCTAGCTGATTGCCATTTTTCTGAAGGTAAACAGCTGTTAATGGAGAGCTTGTGAATTATGTTTCTTCAGTGCAGTGAAAATGTACATTAATAATTTCTAATTTTCAGGACAGCTGAAATTGAAAAAAACCAAAACAAATGCTGGCCAATGGAAGAGGGAAAAGAGCAGAAATACACTATCATTAGAAATTTTGCAACAAGAGTCTATTTTCTAGTTAATGAGGCTTAAAGTCAGCCTTAATATTCAACACTGATGCTATTTGTGCTCTTTGTTTACAGATTTTTTTATGAAGAGTATGTGCTTAACACACCTATTGAAGCAGATGGGTGAAGAAACAAGTGTTTCATGAGACCAAGACAGCTGGCACTAATAGACAGATATTTGCCAATATGGGGGGAAAATGTCCTTCACTGGTGAGTCCTATTGATTTAGAAAAACATTATTCACAAAGAAGCTCCTCCAGCAGCATCAGCCAGAGAAGCAGCAGAACAGAGGCAGGGGATGAAGCCCAAATAG